>VWYK01114762.1:0-24816 GCA_013399775.1 Semnornis frantzii | reverse complement strand
CCTGCCATCCTGGGAGCCTGTGATCTCTCCAGGTATTAGAATGCTGCTCTAAGGTCCCTTTGGAGTTTGCTCCAGGCTGAACACCCCCAGCTCCCTCAGCCTATCCTCACAGTAGAGATGCTTGGATCACCTTTGTGGATTCAAGAGGGATGCAATGGCCTAAAATGTTTTTGTTAACCAGTGACATGGGCAAAGAATCACAGGACACCCAAAAGTCCTGCTCCATCCTCCAGTCTGCTAGGCAAGAGAACTGAAAGCTCCATCCTTGATCTCTCAGGTACAGCCCCATCTGCTGCTATAGCCTCATGTCCTTTCATACCTTCCAATTAAAGGAAGGAAATTGGATCATGCTGAGCTTCCTTTGTTCTTTTCCCCTCTTGTGCAAGTCAGGGGTTACCATCATTCTATACCTGTTATAATTAGCTTGGATGTTGTAACCTGGGAAGGGGAGGGGGATGCAGTGTGCTTTTAACAACAGGCTGCAGTGAATCATGGAGTGCTCTTCCCCTCTCCCCAACTGGAGGCCAAGTTTTGTATTTCCAAATGTCCTTATGTTGCACCTAACCAATTTAAATCCTTTATTCAGTGCTATGGAAAAATAATGTAACTACACCACAAGCTCAGGATTCACCCAGCCAGTCCAGGCTAGGACATCACTTTGATCACAGAGCTTCAGGAGGTTCATGGAATCATAGAAATGTCTGCTTGGAAATGACCCTAAGGATCACTGAGTCCAACCATAACCCAACACCTCCCTCCACACAGCTGTTAGACCCTGAGCACCTCATCCAAACATCTTTTGGACTCCTCCAGGGATGGTGACTCCACTGCTCACTGCCTCCCTTTTGGTGAAGATATCTTCTCTGATATCCTACCTAAACTTCCCCTGGTGCAACTTGAGGCCTTTGCCATGCTTCTGCCCAGCAAATCACAGAATTAAGCAGGTTGGAAAAGACCTTCAAGATCCAGTCCAACCTATCACCTGAGCCTCCTAATTAACTCACCCCTGGCACTAAGTGCCTCATGCAGCCTCCTCTGAAACACCTCCAGGGATGGGCACTCCACCACCCTCCCAGGCAGCCCATTCCAATGCCAATCTCTTTCCATGAAGAACTTCTGCCTAACACCCAGCCTGAACCTGCCCTGGTACAGCTTGAGGCTGTGTCCTCTTCTTCTGTCCCTGGTTGCCTGGCAGCAGAGCCCAACCCCAGCTGGCTACAGCCTCCCTTCAGGAAGCTGCAGAGAGCAATGAGCTCTGCCCTGAGCCTCCTCTTCTGCAGGCAATGGTTAAACAAGGCTTGGATTTGACAGCAGAAGGTAGGAAAGGTGACATTTCTCATTTCAGCACATCTCTCAGGGTAGAGATAATCTGGCTGGGTTAGTGATGAGGATGCTGTCAGCTAAACAGGTCTGGACTGATACAGGATCACTCACATGGAGCCCACAGCTGTGAGCTGAGAAGAACAGGATGAAGAAGACACATAAGGAGCACTGAGCTTCAATCTCTGTCCTGCAGCCACAGCAGCCAGGACATGGTGGTTTGCATCTTTATCTAACCAAAACTTGAGGCTTTCCTCTCAGCTTTCCCCCAGACATACCTCTGGTGACCAGCACAGGAGGTGCTGCCCATCCACTCCCAAATGGACCAGCCAAAAGCACAAAGTTCTTCTCAGCATAGGAGCAGCTCAGTGCTGCTCCCCACAGCCCTTGGCTGCTACCCTTCACCCAGCACTGGAGGCCAGAAAAGCAGCAGAGATCTGTCTCTGGCCTTGGGCAGGAGGTTTGTTAACACTCCTACCCAGCAGGAGAGTTCTGGTGCCTGACTTCCGGCAGCTGGATGTTTTCAGGTCTGCCTGAAACCTCATTTAGGACAGGGCCACCCTCTGAGAAGATAATTTCACCTGCCAGAACCTTCTTCCACATTCTAAATCTTGCAAAGGTTGGAGGCCACAGCTGAGGGGAGCTCTCTTCTCCCATAGCAAGGTCAAGGTGGTGTTCCACCATAAAGAGAGCAGTAACAGCTCTGTAGCACCTGGCCTGGTGGTGGCAGTCCTCACTCCTCTACAAAACCAGAACACCTTTATCAAAGTGGCATCTACACTCTTAGAAACCACCTGGGATTCACTTTCAGTGAGTGACAATTTCTAGAGTCATGAGCATCTCCCCTAGGAAAAGAGACTGAGAGCCCTGGGTCTGTTTAGTCTGGAGAAGAAGGCTGAGAGGGGATCTGATCAATGCCTATAAACATCTGAGGGGTGGGGGGCAAGTGGAAGAGGTCAAGTTCTTTTCAGTGGTCAGCAGCAGTAAGCCAAGGGGCACAAACTGGAACACAGAAGGTTCCACCTCAACATGAAGAGAAACTTCTTTACAGTGAGGGTGGCAGAGGCCTGGAGCAGGCTGCCCAGAGAGGTTGTGGAGTCTCCTCTGGACACTTTCAAACCCTGCCTGGATGCAGCCCTGTGCAGAGTGCCCTGGGGAATCCTGCTGGGCAGGGAGCTTGGACTGGCTGAGCTCTGGAGGTCCCTTCCAACTCTAAGCTTCTGTGATTCTGTAACTCTGTAGCTTGGGCTTACAGGCTTTGAGGACACAGCACTGGAGCAGTGAAGTTTCTCTCCAAGCTGTAGCACAGCTCACAAGACAAGGACTGATCTTTAAATCAGACCTGAGGTGATGGAACACCACAGCTCCTATTGATACTGTTCCATGTACAAGAAGACCAAGTGTAGCCTCGACACCCAGAGCTGTGTTTGCTGGGTGGTGCTGTGACAGGCTGCATTGCTGCTCCACAGTCATGATTCAGAAGGAATTACAAGATCAAGAAGACAATTATGAAACAGCCTGTTCACATTTCCACCTAACTTAGTTCAGGGAGCACCACAGAAGGGGCCTGATCATCCTCCTTCAGAAAGCCATTTCCCCTCTCATGAATCTGCAGATGATCTTCCAAGCTCCTTTGGTCTCAAGGCCAAACCCAGAGCATTTCAGTTGAAGCCATGTGATGACTTCCATGAGTTAATTGCATTTCCATTAGCAAAGAAGGCCTAAAACTTCCAAGTTCTTTACTGATGCTTTTTTAATCCTTTCAAAAATTGTTTCCCTCTTTTTTTCTCTCTTTCTCTAGCTCACCCTCATGAGACTTCCCCTCTTCATTTTCATCTCTCTCACCCTTTTCATTTCTCCTTAAATAGACATTTCTTCAACCTTTTAATCATTTTCACAGCCTTCCTCCTAAGCTCCCATGCCCAAACTTTATTCAGGATGTTTGAGATGGGGAACTAAGCCAAAAGACAGTTCAATCTTTCAGTCTGCCTTTTTTTTTTTTTCCCTCCTCCATTTTTATTTTTAACTGGAAAACAAGCCAAGAGCTCCAATTTAAATTCTTAGCCCTCTTGGAATCAGAACCAAGCCAGATCCAACTAAGCATTTCTGATTTACAGTTTAGTTTGAGAGCTCTCCAACACAGGGACTGAACACAGTAGCTGAAGAGAGTCTTCATCTCCTCCAAGCAGCTCATTTCTGTCCTTCACTTCTTTACCTCTCCATCCCCCAAGGACCACCACCATGCTCCTATCCATCTCCTCCAAGCAGCTCATTTCTGTCCTTCACTCCCTTATCTCTCCATCCCCCATGGACCACCACCATGCTCCTATCCATCTCCTCCAAGCAGCTCATTCCTGTCCTTCACTCCCTTATCTCTCCATCCCCCATGGACCACCACCATGCTCCTATCCATCTCCTCCAAGCAGCTCATTTCTGTCCTTCACTCCCTTATCTCTCCATCCCCCATGGACCACCACCATGCTCCTATCCATCTCCTCCAAGCAGCTCATTTCTGTCCTTCACTCCCTTATCTCTCCATCCCCCATGGACCACCACCATGCTCCTATCCATCTCCTCCAAGCAGCTCATTCCTGTCCTTCACTCCCTTATCTCTCCATCCCCCATGGACCACCACCATGCTCCTAAAGCCTTGGTCTAATCCTGGATGCTTCCTGCCCAGCAGACCCCTACAGGGAGTTTTCACACATTTAATGACACTGAGGCAAGGAGTCCTCTTTAGCCTCTCTCCAGAAACATCCCTAAGGAACAACCTCATCACTGGCCCAAAGAGATTGATGGGCTGGCTGTGACAAGCTGGGAGCAGCCCTCTCCTCTTTGGAGAGCCCAGCATACAGGCACTATTCCCAGAGAAGCACAGCACCACTCCAGTCTCCACTTCTCAGCTTTCCCCTGCTTAAATCTTACACAGCCCAACAGGAGTTGACTTGGACCAAGCCAGCAGCTAGCCCATTCCTGGTTAAAACCTGGGGTGGCCTTGACAACCTTGTTTCAAAGGGATGCTTTTAAGGCTCCACAGCTGATTAAGAGCTACCTACACATACTCACACCCCTCTGTAGCCAGCTCCTGAAACCAAGACATCTTCTCCAGCACTGGCAGTAATCATCATAGATTTCTTTGGGCTAGAAAAGACCAAGCAAAGACTCTAAGATAGAGTTCAGCCTTCCAGCTAACACCACCATGGCCACTAAACCATGTCCCCAGGTGCCATGTCCACACATTTCTCCAACACCTCCAGGGATGGGGACTCCACCCCCTCCCTGGGCAGCCTGTGCCAATTCCTGGCCACTCTCACAGCAAAGACATTTTCCCTAATCTCCAACTTAAACCTCACCAGCACAATTTCAGGCCATTTCCTCTCTTTATCACAGAAGAATATTCACCAGAAAAAACTTGGCCTGCTGCCTCAAGATGCCACCTTGGGATCACTGATCACATCAGTGTTTCATTTATTAACCAAAACTAATGAAATGTGGGTTTTCTGACCAGCAGCATGGAGGAAAATGGAGGAGGGAGGAGACATAAAGCCACTTGCTTATGGCCTGCCATTGATTTAGCCAATGCTGACCATGCCACAAGGGAAAGACTTCTCATACACCTTTGAGGAGATGGCCATGCTCCTTTGCCAGGATCAAGCCACTTCCCAACCCCTCTGGCTCACACTACAGGTTTGACACATGTAGGAAGCCTAAGCTGGCTGCAGGAAGACAATAAACATTAGATCTCCCCACTGTTATTTCAGTTTTGAATCCCCAGTATTCACAGCCAGCTGTAACAGCAGCTGGAGACACAATGCCTTCCACCTCTAGAGGAGAGCAAGCACTCAAGCAGAAGCCCACACCACCCCAACACAGGGGCAGGATCAGATACTAGGAGCAGATCATAAGGTCCAGAGTCCTTTCCCCACCTTCAGTCTCTACCACTGATTTTGCATAGCCCAGTTGATGCCTTCAAAAGAAGACAATAATTTCCTGCCTCCAACTGCCCTTTGAGAGCCATAAAAACTCTAAAAAAGGCTGTCTGAACTCTGGACTAATGCCTCTGCCTGGCTGTGATGAGGAAGGAGACCTCCTTTCACTTGGGATAGCTGCTTGTGCTTTGCAGCTTCCCAAATTCATAGAATCACAGAATGGGAAGGTTGGAAGGGACCTCAAGGATCATCCAGTTCCAACCCCCTGCCATAGGCAGGGACACCTCCCACTAGTACAGGTCACTCAAGGCCTCCTCCAACCTGGCCTTGAACACCTCCAGGCAGGGAGCAGCCACAACCTCCCTGGGCAACCTGTGCCAGTGTCTCACCACCCTCACTGCAAACAACTTCCTCCTCACATCCACTTTCAATCTCCCCTCTGACACTTCAAACCCATTCCCCTTGTCCTGCCATTCCAAGCCCTTGTCAATAGTCCCTCCCCAGCCTTCCTGGAGCCCCCTTCAGATCCTGCAAGGCTACTCTAAGGTCTCCTTGAACCCTTCTATTTTCCAGGCTGCAGAGCCCAAACTCTCTCAGTCTGTCCCTATAGCAGAGTTGCTGCTGCAGCCCTCTGAGCATCTCCATGGCCTCTTCTGTGTCCGCTGCAACAGTTGAATGTCCTTCCTGTGCTGGGAGCTCCAGAACTGTACAAAGTATTCACATCCTACAAGCCAGGGACATGCAAGCACCCTCAGGTGATGTCTCACACAGCCCTCTTTGTGAGTAAAAAGCTTCAAAGAAGCCTAAAGAGGCAGGAAATGTGGAAAGCAGCACAAGATAGACATTCCAAGAAGTGTTTGTTTCCTGTCCCTCTGGAGTAGAGCTCTCTGTCCATGCCTCAACTGGCTGGTTCCTTGTTTCTCAGCTCCCACAGCAGGTGCTCAGTACCTTGCAGTCACTTCTAATGAAGTAAGAGAGATGCACATCAATCTCATTACCTTTTTGCCCTTGAGAAGTACTCTGAAACGTTTGATTTGCCACAACCAGAGCAGAGCCATGCTTCAAGGAGAACTTCTGCCAGGCAAGGGCCTCCCCCCTACCTGCAGGTCCTCTGAGGGGCTGTGACCATCTGTAGCCTCCTTGGAAGCACAACCCTGAGACCTTCTCTGTGCTCAGGAAAGTCTCCTCCTAATTTAGCAGCCAGCCACACAATTACACACCCACCTGCTCAACTCAACCTGTGTTTGCCCACCCCCACCAAAATCAATGCACAAAAGCCACTCCAAGTAGCAAAACAGAGACAGGAGCCCTAATTAACACTCCAACAGGCTCAGCATGCCCCAGGACCACCTTTTGCTAGGTGAAATGAGCCCAGAGGGAAAGCAAGCTCCAGTTCCCAAGGAGCCACCTGCTGCCCCACTGGGAAAACCTGGCTGCAATGGGGCATGAAAGGAAACACTTCCCAAGGCAGATTTAGAGCCCATACATTCCTCCTCCCTGTCCAGCATCTTCTGCTTTGAAGGAGCCAACTTCTTCAGCTCCCCAAGAGCCCAGATGGCCAAGGGACAGAAAATAAAAGAACTTTGAACTAATTTGGGTATTCAGACTAAGGCCTCACATACCCTTTTGCCTTCCAGTTACCAACCACCCATCTTCTCTGCCTCAAAAAAGAGCCCATGTGGTTTCTTGTCTTCCTCCATCACTGCCCCATACACCAGCCAGGTCAGCAGTTAGCACCTTGCCCTCAGGAGAACAGGTAGATTCCCTTTGCCTTGTCCAGTTCTTTGTTCTGATTTGATTTCAGAAGCTACCCTTAGGCTTCTCTGAGCCAACAAGTATCCATCCATCAGTGGAGCATAAAAGAAATTGAAAACCAGGATTAGCTCCATTAAAATCCAGAGAGGTTGTGCTCTTGCATGACTTATGCTCAACATTCAGAGCAATCAGCCTTAGTCCACCACCAGCCCTACTGTACAACCTTTTGCTCAACAAGATGAAGCTTGGCTGTCTTCAAGTAGCCATTTCCCCCACTTCTGGTGCTGCTGAGCTTTGCTTTCTAGCACAGAAGTGACAACAGGTCCGTGTTGGGAAAGCAGAGAGAAATCTTCATTTCCCTGTTCCTTGACCCTTTGTTCCCAAGGTGCCCAGATCTGAAGGCTACAAAGCAAGCACTGATCATGCTGTCTACAGTGGAGCTGGCAGGGCACCCAAAGGGGTTTCATTCACTTTAATCTTGCTTTGTGAAGTGCTGACATCCTACAGCCATTTGTAGGTGACAAGATTGAGGTGCTGTGGGCAGTACACAAGAGTCAGTCACACAGGACCCCATCATTCAGATGTCCTGCTCCAAGGGCTTTTGAATGCACAGGGACATGCCTGTGAAGCCAAAAAGAAAAAAAATGCTAGAGAAAATGATCACCTCTCTGTCTTTGGCAGCTTTGAGAATCCCAGCCTTCAAGCACACTTCCACTTCTCAAATCCTTTCATGGTCACATCTCATTCCACACCTCAAGAGGTACATCCACCTTGAATTGAGAGCCCAGAGGTCCATAGCCTGCTGCAAAGACAGCACTGGGTGGTTCCTGTGCCTCCCCCTTTGACAGTCATCACTGCAACCAAGGCTGCTGCTCCTCATACACTGTGCCAGGAATAGCATCTCAGACTGCCCACACACTAAGATGATCCTGGTGACTAGCAAAACTCACATCAAAGATGAGCAGGTCTTTATTATGCTACTAAATGAGTTACCTTCCAAATTATGAGCATCATCAGGCAGGAGCTGGGAGCACATTTCTCAGTCATCCAGACAATCAAGATAATTCTAGCTTGTGTAATTTGCTCCCTACAGACCAAGACATCAGCACAGAGACTTTGTGCACATCATTTGGCAGCTCCAGACCTGGCACACTTTGTCTCTGCCAGTCCCACCCAGAGATCCAGACAGCAGATCCAACTGACTCAAGAAGCTCCCAGGACTCTTTGAGAGTGTTTATTCCAGGCCAAAAAAAACCCAACCCCTAACTCTGCTCACAGAAGGCAGAGTAGGATCACAGAATCACAGGAACACTGCAGTTGGAAAAGCCCTGCAGGATCACCAAGTCCAACACTACTCCACAAGGTGCAGCCTGAACCATATCCCCAAAGCACCACATCCAAATGGCTTTTAAACACATCCAGGGTTAGTGACTCCAGCACCTCCCTGGGCAGCTCATTCCAGTGCCTGATCACTCTTGCTGGGGAAAAAAAAATGTTGCTAATATTCAGTCTAAACCTACCCAGTGGCAGCTTGAGGCCATTCCCTTTTGTTCTATCACTAATTACCTCTGAGAAGAGACCAGAACCAACCTCTCCACAACCTCCTTTCAGGTAGCTGTAGATAGCAATGAGGTCTCTTTTCAAGTGTTCTATTTATTTTTACCAGGTTGTGGGCACTGCCTCCAAAAGGATATGAGAGAGTTAGGTAAGGACCAGAACAGAAAAGCCCTCAGGTCAAGGGAGACTGGGTAGAAAACAAATAAATAAAATCTCTGACCAGGAAGACACTGGAGATTCATAAACCTATAATCATGCAGGAAAAAAAGGAATCATTAATTCTCCAGACCTCACTATCCAAAATCTAGAAGGCACCAGTGGAGATCTTGGGTGATGGAAAAAAAGGGGACAAGCATCAGATTTTCTTGTGGTGTGCCATTCAACCACAAGACCCAGCACATGAGGAAATCAAAATTATAAACAAGCCCCAAAACACAACCATTTCAGGTAGCCTTGGATCACACAGCTTAAGCCATCAGGTCTGTATTTTTTCCTCTCAGAAAAAAACAATAAAAAGAAAAGAAAATTCCTAGACAGTTAAATTTTGGGTAATGAGGAAGGCAAGAATCACTTTATCCTTGTTCTCCATTATTCCCTTTAGCAGCCACTCTGTTGCACCACTTCCAGCTGGAGAGGATGTTTGGAGCCTGACCTAGCAGAGCAGCTCTTTGGGTTCCTGTATCCAAAGCCCAGGATGCCAGGAGAATTCTTCCCATGAACTCCAACAGGAACAGGTTTGAGCCCTTGATGCCTCATAGCTCCACTCACTGCCATCTGAGGGGCTTGGATGTAGGGAGGGGGTGGAGTCCCCATCCCTGGAGGTGTTCAAAAGGAGACTGGAAGGCACTCAGAGCCATGGGTTAGTTAATTATAGGTGTTGGGTGACAGGTTGGACTCTGATCTTGAAGGTCTTTTCTAACCTGCTTCATTCTGTGGTTCTGAGGACTTTGTTCCCAAGGCAGCTGTGGATTTCTGTGGCTTCCACCCCAAGACAGGTTGCAGCAATAGAGTAAAAAAAGTCCCTCCTACACTGGGAAAGTGCATTAAGCTCATATAGTCCCAGGCCAGCTGGGAAATTGCATTTTTGTGTGCTTTGGAGCCACTCATGGGTGATGTCATCACTGGAGCAAATGCAAACCCATAAAAGCATGAAAAGACAACGAGCAGGAGCTACAAAATAGACTTCTGCCTCTCCACAAGAGCAACAGGCAGAGCACAGCAGGGCAGCTTTCCTCGAGCCTCAGCTAGACTGGGGTTGTTAGCAAGGAATAACTAAAGAAAAAGAACAAAATGACAGAGCAAACCCCATCTTCCAAGGAGCAGGATCTCTACTTTTCCCAGGCCTTTATTAGCAGCAAAGTCACAGGCTCCTTTGGAAGTAAACAAGGCAGCAGAGCAGTGCTGGGGAAAGAAGCTGCAGGAGTCTTGTCTGGAACAGCAAGCCAAGCTGTTTTGAGCTCCTATCTGTTAGTCTCCAGTTTAGTTCAATAAGCTATTGATCCTGGCTGCAGAGAGAGTACAGCCCTGATTTGTTTTCTGATTAAACAACTTCTCTTTTTGGTCACAATCAGGCAGGAAAGAAAGAAAAACACCCCACAACCCACCACCCACACCAACACACACAAACCACACCACCAAACCCTGCCCATCACTGCAGGTAAATGAAAAAAGAAAAACAGAAGATTAAAATGCAGATTTATCACTAATGGCAGCTTGCAGGCATTGAGCTGCACCAAAAGAAAAAAAAATAGGTTGGGGGGAAAAAAAAGAAGAGGTGGGAAGGGTTAGTGCATGCTTGCTGGAGTATTTACAGAAGGGTGAGTTCAACTCAATGCAGAACCTTCCCCCACAGCCTCCTCCAAAGCACACCCAGACACTGGCTGGCCTTCTTCCTATGGAAACAGCTAAGGAGAGCAGAGCTGCTCCTTGCTTTCAGGGGCTTTAGCTAACAGTTGAAAATGAGATCAGCTCCTCCTGACATCCCCCATTTACCTGGAGGAAAGTGGGTGCTCGACAGGATTAGCAGGGACACAGCTCCCTGCGTGGGGCTTGCCAGGTGTGCTGCCCTGAGCTCTCCTGCTCACGTGGGAATCAAGAAAAGGGAAATCAAAAGCCCTCCAGAATATTGAACATCCCTGGGAAGCTGAAGCTTAGGAACCAAATGCTGAGCACTGCCTGGGAAACATGAAGCAACACTTTTCCTTCCCCCCCCAACCCCCACCCCTTCCAGTAGAAATCTTGCACATATGGCAAAGCAAAGCTTCTGGAGTAGTAAAGTGAGATTTCAAAAGCTGATGTCCTACCTATCTATATTCATAAGAACACATTCAGTGTGAGTTCAGCACTTCTCTCTTTATTATTCCCTAATAAATTACTCAACCTGCTTCATCATTTTCTGGAGCATGGAAATCTGAGCCTACCTTCCTTGAGAAGGGATTGAAGCTTGAGGAGGGGAGATTTAGATTGGAGATGAGGAAGAAATTCTTTAGAGTAAGGGTGGGGAGACACTGGCACAGGTTGCCCAGGGAGGTTATGGATGTCCCCTGCCTGGAGGTGTTCCAGGGCAGGTTGCATGGGGCCTTGACCAACCTGGGCTGGTGGGAGGTGTCCCTGCCCATGGCAGAAGGGCTGGAACTGGATGATCTTTAAGGTCTCTTCCAACCTAAGCCATTCTATGATCTGTGATTCCAGAGAAATGAAAATTCAAGTCCCACTTATGTCACCCCCTCAGAGCCCCTCCCAGGAGAAGCAGCCTGGTTTGGCAGTGGTAAATGTTCTCCCTCAGCAACCTGCCTTTAAAGTCACGACGCAGAAATGCCAGCAAAGCATTTGCCCCCAATAAACAGCCTGGCTCAGGCTTCTCCCTGCTAGCTGAGCTGGGGCAGGTGATGAGCACATCAAAGGTTTTCTGGGCAGTGAAAGAAGCCTCAGCCCAAGGCAGAGGAGATGCTGCTTTCTAGCACAGACCCATGGCAACGCTGGAGTGAGCTATGAATAAGGATCTAGGAAATTCAGAACAAAACACAACAGGCTACAGAGAAAACACCAATCCAATCCCCTGTGTGAAGCTGCAGGCTTTTCAACATTTCTCTCTACTATAGGTCCCTGCACTTCATTGCTGAGTTTGGAAATGCATTCCTGGGGCTCAGGGCAGCATTTGCCCCAACGACAGCCCCGGACTCAGGGCGCCGTTTGCCCAGCCAAGCACACCAACAACCCTGCTATTTTCAGCAATGTCCCACTCCCAGACACCAAAAATCTGGCATGAGCTCAAGCACCTTGCTAAATCCAACCCCTGAATTCCAAGATTAGAGGTCTGCACATCCCAGGGGGAAGCAGCTCTTGGACTTTTAGGTCAAGCGCTTTGCACTTCGCCTTCCCTGCGTCGCCTGCCTGGTGGGAAGTCCATGTACAAGACAATTTCAATCCAGCCCAGCCAGCATCACCATTGGAAACCTGCAGCTTTGACGTTAACAGGATTGTAGTTCAAAAGAACAGGCCTGTTTGCAGATGGCACCAGGGTTCCTCATTACAGCTGCCTAATCAAGGCACTAGGCCACAATTACGCTGCCAGATCAAACGGTGCCGGCAAGCAGCGCTCACGATCAAGCCAGCACCAGTGAGATGCTGGTGTCAGGCCTGCAGCACTGCACATTTGCTGGTGATTCCAGAGGCAGGCCACACACACGTGCATACCATGCCACAGCTGCTGCTGAAGAACTTTGAATGGCTCACAGCCAGAGAGTTTTCCAAAGAATATCCAGTTTGATTCTCAACCGCCTGGTTAGTAGAGAATTCCAGAATCCTGGCATGGCAGGGGTTGGAAGAGAGCTCTAGAGATCATCCAGCCCAACCTTCCTGCTAAAGCAGGGCACCCACAGCAGCTTGCCTGGGACCACAATGGCCAAGCAGGTTTTGGAAGCCTCTAGAGAAGGAGACTGCAGAGCCCTTCTGAGCAGCCTGCTCCAGGCCTCCAGCACCCTCACACCAAAGACGTTTCTCCTCCTGTTCATATGAAACCTCCTGGGCTCCACTTTGTGCCTGTTCCTCTTGTCCTGCCACAGGGCACCACTGACAAGAGTCTGGCCCCATCCTCTTGCCCCCCACCCCTTGATGAGCATTGATCAGATCCCCTCTCTGTTTTCTCCAGGATCAACAGCCCCAGGGCTCTCAGGTCTCTCGGCCTCACAGAGATGCTCAGGTTCCTCAGCATCACCAATCCAGCTCAGCTAACATCACTAGAGATGTACCACTGGAGATCTTTCTTCCTGTCACTCAAGCACTAGATCAGGTAGTATGGGAGTGTGATGTCCAGGTAGGTTTGGAAGCTCTCCAGAGGAGACTCCACAACCCCTCTGGGCAGCCTGCTCCAGGCCTCCAGCACCCTCACCCCAAAGAATCTTCTCCTTACGTTCAGATGGAGCCTCCCGGGCTCCAGTTCATGCCTGTTGCCCCTTTCCTGCCACTGGGCACCTTTGAAATGAGTTTGTCCCCATTCTCATGTGCCCCACCCTTTAGCTATGGATCAGGTTTGAGAAGAGCATCAATAACATTTGTCAGCCCACGGATCTAAACCACCCCCAAACCTTACAGCTGTGCTTCAGGACAGCTTTGAGACACAGAACCACTGGAGTCAGCTGAATTCAAACATCTACCTGACCACTCTGCTGAAGGAGAAATCAAGCCACATGCCACAGCCCTTCCCTGAATCAGGGCCTTGATTTTTGATTTGTGGTTTTTGCCACGGGAAAGGGCACCCTGCTAACCAGGAATCGGAGTGTGCCATCAGCACAAATAATCAATTCACCCTGGCAACCCCCTCCTTCATGCCTCCAGGTATGCAAATTCAATTCTCCTTGTGGCTCCACTGAAATGCCTATTGATCAAACACACCCAGCCCCAGCAGCAGGAATATCAAGCCCTGCAGATTTATTTCCCTCCTCTCCATACATACGGAACTCGCTTTGGCATCTCGATTGCCCTATCACATGCTGCACTGAATGCAAATGGAACTACAGCAATCATGCATCTAATGAACACATTTGGCTAGGGATGCAGGCCTTTCCCCACCACCATCCTATTCTGCACCACTAACCCAACCAAAGAACACTCATTTCATCACAGGCAACAGCAGAGGAGGGTTGTGAGCGAGCACTCATTAATCACAGGAGCCAACCTGCAGTTTGCTGCGAGGAAACCCTCCCTGAAATCTTTCCCAGATGGAAGCTGCAAGAGCAGGGCCTCATGTAGACCTCTGGAACATTCCCTTTGGTGCTTCCAAACACAATTTGTGGGCCATAAGTGCTATTTAATGTTGGTGAAGGCAATTGGTAGACCCAAAGTGCTGATTAATGTTTGCCTTTTCCTCAGCCACTATATTTAATATATTCCATAAAGGGAAAAAAGCTTTGCAATGTATAACACACAAACACTGTGAGCCTTTCCAAGAAAGAAAGCAGTGACACATTCCAAAGCAGGGTACAAAGCATAGGAAACACTCTCCTAACATTTCCTTTAGAGGTTTCAAACACTATTTTAGACCCTAAATGTGGTTTTTGTTACCCTCTACGTTTCTATAGACCAAGAAACCATTGCAGAGTACAACCTACAAATACTGTGAGCCCTTCCAAGAAGGAAATCAGCTCAAACCAGGGTACAAAGCAGAACTAACATTTTCCTTTCCAAGATGTGCTCCCTCTTTGAATACATTTCAGGAAGGTCATTGTCAAGCAGGCCAAATTGATTCCTGCAGGAGCTTCACTCACACCACAGAGTCACAACAGCTCAAAACTGGGGAGCACTTAATTCCTTAGCTCACACCACACTCACTCTCCAAGTCATCCTGTAACATCAAGAAGACAGATTGGTTTAAATCAGGTTCAAGCACCTAGTGGCAATTAGAGCCTGCAAAGCCCAAGAAATGTCTGTAAGCAGCTGGGCAAGGCACATGCCAGCAGATACACAAACAAATATCCTCCAAACCTCTTTCGGTTGGGTCAAGCGACACTGTGAAGTGTGCTCAGCACAACTGCCATGCTTTAAAGACAACGAGGTCAGAAATGCAGGTTTTTAGTACCATTCCACTAAAAATCACTCACACCAGAGTGGAAGAACACCACAAACCAAAGCAGAGTGCCCCTTAAGCTTCGGGCATGAGGTGGGGACTCACCCTGTGAGGACCACGACGAAATCCATCACGTTCCAACCGTTCCGGAGGTAAGAGCCTTTGTGAAAAACAAACCCCAGAGCAATGATCTTTATGCCAGCTTCAAAACAAAATATTCCAATAAAGTAGGGCTCAGTGTCATCCTGGAGAAGAACAAAAAATAGGAGAGGTCAGGGAGATACCCAACGCTGCTGCAACTGCAACAGGAGTCACAGAAACAACCATGGGCACCAACCGGGTGCCCTTCTCAGCTCTCTGAACAGACTCCAAACCCAAAGCTTTGAGTTTACTGGAAGCACAGAAAAAGAATTTCATTATTGTCTCTCTGAAAGGTGAATGTTTGGATTTCTGTTTGGGCTTTTGTTGGTTGGGGTTTTGGGAGGGGTTCTGCTTGCTTGTTTGATGATTTGGGGGAGTGGGGGTTGTTAGGGGTTTGGGGTTTGTTGCATTGGAAACCCCAACTGGTTTTATTTCAATCATTTGTATGGAATGGCAGGACAAGGGGCAATGGGTTTGAAGTGGCAGAGGGGAGATTGAAAGTGGATGTTAGGAGGAAGTTGTTTGCAGTGAGGGTGGTGAGACACTGGCACAGGTTGCCCAGCGAGGTTGTGGAGCACAGAATCACAGATCTTTGATCACGTTGGGTGATTCTGTGCTCCACAACCTCCCTGCAGGTGTTCAAGGCCAGGTTGGATGAGGCCTTGAGTGACCTGTGCTAGTGGGAGGTGTCCCTGCCTATGGCAGGGGGTTGGAACTGGCTGAGCTTTGAGCTCCCTTCCAACCTAAACTATTCTATGAGTCTATGATTTCACCCCATGCTTTCCACTGTCACTTAATATCCTGGAGGGAGTTGTAATGCTGAAACTTTGCTCTAAGGTTATGTATCTACTTGAGATCATCTCACCATGAGGAGAAACTTCTTTGCTCTGAGGGTGCTGGAGCCCTGGAGCAGGCTGTCCAAAGAGGCTGTGGAATCTCTTTCTCTGGAGACTTTCATGCCCCATGTGGATGTGTTCATGTGTGGCCTGCCCTAGGTGACCCTGCTGTGGCAGGGGGCCTGGACTGGATCTTCAGATGTCCCTTCCAACCCCTACCATTCCATGATTCTATTATTTATGTAGTTATTGCCATGAAAGGAAACCTGTGCTTCCCAATTCATCCAGGAAACAGAACCAACAGGATATCTTGGGGAGTCACAGTCAGCACAGCAAGCTTGCAAACACTGGCAGGAAATCATCACTTATTACATCAGTCTGTCCTTCACTCTTCTTCCTCCATTTTCTCAATTTCCAGTCTCATTTGGCTTCCTTTCACTGTGCAGCTGGTTCAAGGAGCAGTCCCCACTGCCTTCCTTAACAGCAGGGGCAGTGAGGTTTGTATTTCAGGCCCACAGTGCAGACTACGGCACATTATGGGATCATAGCTTTGTATCATAACTCATTAGAGAAAACAAAACAAGCTTAGTCCCCACAGCTTCACTAAACCTTTTTATTTTTTCCCCCTCTCTGTGGCACCAAATCTCTCAGTATTACACCTTTTTGATGGAAGTCTCAACACCAATTCAGTGCCAAATGGAAGCATTCACATTTGGAAGACATGGGCAAGAAATGGGAGCAAAGAAAGAGGCGAAAGCAGTGGGCAGCCAACTCCAAAACATGTTCAACATCTTTGGCACCTGTAACCAATTTCCAAATGTACCTCAGAACCCTGATTTCAGCTCAAGTCAATGGAAGCAAAGCAGCCCTGCCCCAAAGGGAGGCAAACTCCCACATTCAGAGATTAGGAATCTTTGTTCCAGTGGCTTCAGCATTTCAGACCAGCAGAGCCAAGGAGCTGAGCTCCTCTTTCATGCACACTTGTCCACATTTTGCAGTTCTGCTAATGACATAAAGGTGACTTTAGATCTTTTCTACAGAACAAACACAGATGTCAACTTTGGGGCCCACAAAACTAAGGAAGCAGCAGTTTGGATGCAAGAATTCATTTGACAAGGATGGTAGCTCTTGCCCAGCTCTGCCTCATACTTTGGGCACACTGCTTGCTACAGAAAGGCAGATTTTTCACACCTAGAAGACCCACATAGCAGCATCCCCCTCCCAAAGAGGGACTTAGCACATCACTGTACACCCAACTCGGTGAGTCAGCCACAGAAGATGCCTCACAGCTGCTGGAAACCACTGCCTCTGGGCAGACTTTTCCATCAGCAGCTGAACTAAATGCTTGTTCCCTACAAAGCAGCACCTCACACCCCTGCACACCTCAGTGACCCTGGCTCCATCTTTCAACCAGCACCATCCTCTCTCTCCTGCACCTTTCCTAACCTCACAGCCCATACAATTCCACCTTCCCCTCCTCCATGACTGGATGAGATGACCACTGCCCTGCAGATCACACACTCAGACTGGCCAGACAGCAAACCACAGCAGGGGACTGCTGAGCTCACACCAGCACACACCTGAAGTGGAATGGAAAGAAACACAAGCTCCAAACAAGCTGCTTCTCCTGCCAAGGAGCTGTGTCCACAAACAGCAGCACCTCCTGGCCCTCTGCCCTCCACAGAGCTCCACTGGCACTGTTCAGAGGGTAGAGAAGCTTTTGCTGACAGGTTGAGAACCTCCAGCTCCCCATCTCTGAGTGCTGCCTTCAGTTTTGGGCTCCCCAGTTGAAGAGGGACAGGGATCTGCTGGAGAGAGGCCAGCAGAGGGGATTGAGCACTGCCTGGTGAGGAGAGGCTGAGGGACCTGGGGCTGCTTAGACTAGATATGACTGAGAGGGAATCTAATCAATGTTTATAACTATCTGAGGGCTGGGGGTCAGGAGGGGGGGACAGGCTCTGCTCACTGCTCCCTGGGATAGGACAAGGAGCAATGGATGGAAGCTGCAGCACAGCNNGTCCCTTCCAATTCCTGACATCCTGGGATCTCATTGCTATTAACCCACAGAGAAACAAGAACAAGGCAAGGCCAACAGACCTTCTGTGACCTTCAGGAGAAGGCAAACAATAATTCTTTCAGCAGTTTTTCCACAGCAGATGCTAGAGGGATCCCCAGGCTCTGACCCAGTAGAGAAAACAGCAGAGGAGGGTCAGAAATCACAGAGTCTCAGAATGGTAGGGGTTGGAACTGTTCTTTAGAGGTTGAGTCCAACCCCCCTGCCAGAGCAGGACCAACTAGGACAGGTCACACAGGAACATATCCACGTGGGCCTTGCAAGTCTCCAGAGAAGGAGACTCCATAACCTCTCTGGGCAGCCTGCTCCAGAGTTTTACCTTCATGGTAAAGAAGTTTCTCCTCACAACCACCAAGAAGAGTTTGGCCTCATCTTCCTGACACCCACCCCTCAAATATGTGTAAACACCAAGAAGATCCTCCTCAGCCTCCTCCAAGCCAGACAGTCCCAGCTCTCAGCTTTTCCTTATATGAAAGATGTGTTCAAGAGCAGCCTGGATGGGGCACTTATTGTCATAGCTGATTAGATAGGTCTGGGTGATAGTTTGGAGGTCTCTTCCAACCTGGCTGACGCTATGTTCCACTCCCCTCAGCATCCTCATGGCCCTGCAGTACTCTCTCCAGTAGTTCTTTGTCCTTCTTGAGCCAAGGTGCCCAGATCTGGACACAGAGTACTCCAGGTGAGACCTCACCAGCACAGAGAAGAGGGGAAGGAAAACCTCCCACAACAGCCTGGGCACACTCCTCTTTCAGATGTCACCTTGGCTGCTCCTCTGCTCTCCCTTTCCACACACAGGAGTGCTCCAACAGCCTGCTGCAGCCACTCTTCAACCCCACACCACCTTCAACAAGCATACAAAATCTTTGCAGACAAAGGCCTCCCAGCCCAGCCTATCATTCCCTCCCACAACTACTAGCATGCTTCCAAAAATAACTCTTCTAACACACCAAAAGAGGAGAGAAAGAGGCAAAAAAATAGACCCTTACCCACATACACTCCTCCACACTACTCCCTCACTTCCTGAGAGCCTTATATCTACTCTGCCACCACTCATTTGCTTAATCTAGGTCAGGTGCATTGCAATTACAGCTCCCAGCTTTAAAGAGGCAGGCTTCAGGTACTCAAGGTTTGACAGAATGTGCTCTTCTCAAAGCTAGGGCTACACAGAAGCTCTTAGGAAATGGGTCAAAGAAGTTCTTGTCAGCTTCCAGAGAAGCAAAAGGGCTCACAGATGGGCTTGAGTGTGCATCACAAAAATGAGTTGTCGTTTGTAGGGTTGGGAGGGAGTAGCTGGGGAAGTAAGAGGGGATAGAAAGAGGGTCTGTGGCACAGCTGTCTAAATTCACACTGGTCTAGCCCAAGAACAAGGGCAGTGCAGCAGGATAAATAAGCAGATTGGTGTCCCATTAGGCACAGAGGGCTAAAGATTGACCAGGCTGTGCGTGACGGAAGGAGCTGGAAAGCTTCTCCACTCCTGACCAGCAGAGCCAAACTGAAATGCAGTTGTTTACATTTTGCACTTCTGCTGATGACAAAAGGTGATTTCAGTTCTCTGCCACATAGAGAACGTGGATGCCAAGTCTTGGGGCCACAAAAAAAAAAAAAAAAAAAAAAAAACCAGAAAGAAGCAGTTTGGATACAAGGATTTGTTTGACAAGGATGGCAGCTCCTGCCCAGCTTTGCCCTAGCACTGGCTTGTGTATTGGGCACACTACTTTCACACACTCACAGGTTGCACTGGGTTGGAAGGGACACTCACAGACATCTTCTCCAATCCCCCTGCAGGCAGCAGGGACACCTCCAATTAGAGCAGGCTGCTCAGGGCCACATCAAGTCTGATCTTGAATGTCTCCACGAACAGNGGGCAGCCTGTGCCAGTCTCTCCCCACCCTCACTGTGCACAACTCCCTCCTGATGTCCAACCTGACAGCCCTGCTCCAGTTTCAAACCATTGCCCTCATCCTATCACCACAGGCCCTTCTGAACAGTGCCTTCCTGTGTGGCCCTTTCAGATATTGAAATGTACTAACAAGGTCCCTCTGGAGCCTTCTCCAGGCTGAACAGCCTCAACTCTCCCAGCCTCTCCTTGTAGGAGAGGGGCTCCAATTATCTGACCATCTTTGTGGTCCTCCTCCAGACCCACTCCAGCAGGTCCATGTCTCTCTTGTGTTGGGGTCCCATGGCTGGATACAGTAATCCAGGTGAGGCCTCACCAGAGCAGAGTGACACAACTGTCTCACTCGATCTGCTTGCTACAGAAAGGGAGATTTTTCCACACCTACAAGAGCCACACAACATGGGTGACATGCCCTGTGCAGCACTGAGGTGGCATCACTGTCAACCCAGAAGCCCTACAGCCACCCTCAGACAGGAGACTGTGCTGCTGCCTGGCTTGAAGGGTGGGAATGCAGGTGATAATGAGTCTCAGTGTGCATGCTTGGAAGGAGGGTGGAGAAATCTGGCAGCAGCCAGAGCCGTGCCAGCAGGTAGCTTGATGTGGGCACAGCAAAGTTTGAGGCTGGGCCAAGCACATATTTAATCAATAGGTTTCAGACCAGAAACAACTTCTGAGTCTGAAAAGTCATTACTATTCCTAGTCCCTGTCCTACTGTCTTTCTTCAGCCTTTGGGTGTGATAGCCTTGGTAGGTTTGGGGGTGTAAGGCTTCCTTTGTGCAAAGGTGGATGTGAACAGCTCAGGTGTGGCTGGGGGAAGTGCAGTGGATGGGCTGGAGACCCAAACCCACCAGCAAAGTGCAGGAGCTGCCATGCTCCTGGGGCATATCTGGGGAAGGCATTTTTCCCTGTGAGAGTGACAGAAGCCTGGCACAGGCTGCCCAGGGAGGTTGTGGAGTCTCCCTCTCTGGAGATATTCAAGACCCACCTGGATGTGTTCCTGTGTGACCTGCTCTGGGTGATGCTGCTCTGGCAGGGGGCTTGGACTGGATGAGCTTTGGACGTCCCTTCCAGCCCCTGATATTCTGTGGTTCTGTGATTCTGTGAAGGTTGTGTTCTGCCCTCACATCTAAAATACACAGGGGAGCCAAATGCTCAGAGCCCTACAGGGGAATGCAGGTGAATGTCCTACAGACCCACAGGTCTGCTCCAACAGGATGTTCCCCAGAGAGGGGCACAAAAGACACTTCCTCTCCTGTATGTTCTCATATCTCTGACAGGCTGAGACAAATCTGTGGTCCACTAAAGTTTCTCATAGGAGCCTGAAAAATTAGGAAGGAGACAGGGAGAGGATGACCATGGCTCAGCCTGCACAGCCAAGGGCACTGTGAGCAAGACATCCACCTACAATGCCACTCAGGGCTCAGATGTGGAGCTCACGTTCCCACATTTGGAGCTCTCACCACCAGGCTCTGGGCCACTCAATGCAATTCCCTCAGCATCATTTCAGCTGGCATTGCTCCAGTGTGTACAAACAATGCAGTGGTTACGGGAACAGAGAGAGGTTGCCCACAGCGTGGTGGCTCAGGCACTCAGTGAGATGGACAGCAGCAAGACTGCAGCACCCCTGTTCCAGTGGAGAATTGCTGACATGAAGTAAACACCACCAGCAGCCAATGCACAAGAAGGCTCCCAGCTCAGGGCAGGCAAGAGTCTAGGGGGTAGGTCAAAAGAAGTGGAACCAGCAGGACAAGGGATGTGATTCTCCCTCTCTGCTCCGCTCTGCTGAGACCACACCTGCAGCATTGTCTCCAGTTCTGGTGTCCCCAGCACAAGAAGGACATGGAGCTGCTGGAGAGGGTCCAGAGGAGGCCACAAGATGATCAGAAGGCTGAAGAAGCTCCCCTGTGAGGACAGGCTGGGAGAATTGAGGCTGTGCAGCCTGGACAAAAGAAGGCTCTGAGAAGAACTTAGAGCAGCTTCCAGTACCTAAAAGGGGCTACAGGAGAGATTTTTGACAAGGGCTGAGAGTGACAGGATGAGGGACAATGGCTCTGAGCTGGAAGAGGGGAGATGAAGAGTGTATATGAAGAAGAAATTCTTTGGAGTGAGGGTGGTGAGACACATACACAGGTTGCCCAGAGAGGGTGTGGATGTCTCCTCCCTGGAGGTGTTGAAGGCCAGGTTGGATGAGGCCTTGTGCAACCTGGGCTGGTGGGAGGTGTCCCTGCCCGTGGTGGTAGGGTTGGATCTGGGTGATCTTCCAGATGCCTTCCAACCCAAACCATGCTATGGTTTTGCTGCTCAGGGAAGAATTACCTTACTTCTCTTATCTGAAGAACAGGAACTTGAAGCTAACACTTCAGTGCACCACTAAATGCTCTGACCACTAGATGGGAGTTTTTACAGACCCCTTGTTTTGTCCAGAATTTCCATCCTTAAGCCAAGTAATGCTTTTCTGTGCTCCAAACTACATAGAGAGTACAGAGGATGATTCCTCATAACTCAGCCACTCAAATTCTCCCAACATTGCCTGTATGAGACATCACTTGCTCTTCCCATGTGTTTAATTAACCCTGCTCAATAAGTAGCATGAGCAGAGGAAACAGCCAAGTGAGATTGCACTGCAGGTTTGTGTCTTGGGTCTCTGGGGAGATACACAGAAGAAAATTCTGATTAGAAGAGGAAAATCCTGAAACGTTTGTATGGGCTCCTCCTCCCTCTTCCTCTGAGCTTTAACAAGCAGCCAGTCTTTGGACTGTGCCTGTGGCACAAAGTATCTGGGCAGTTGTTTTTTCTTTCTGTTGACAAGGTCTTGTAACAACAGGATGAGGGGTAGTGGGTTTAAACTGAAAGAGGGGAGATTTAGACTGGATGTCTTTCCAGTGAGGGTGGTGAGACACTGGCACAGGTTGCCCAGGGAGGTTGTGGAGCAGAGAATCACAGAATGTGATCTTCAGTCACCTCCCTCGAGGTGCTCAAGGCCAGGTTGGATGAGGTCTTGAGCAACCTGTGCTAGTGGGAAGTGTCCCTGCCTATGGTGGGGGGTTGGAACTGGCTAAGCTTTGAGGTCCCTTCCAACCTTACCATTCTATGATTCTATGATTCTGTGATTCTGTGATTCTTCACCACCTCCACTTATGTTTCTCAGTCACAAAAGGCCTGTGATGTGCATCTCATATCCCTAAGATCTGATTAACTCCTCTGTGATGAGCCCTCACTCCAATCTGGAGATTTTAATGAACCCAAGAGAAGGGAAGTTATATCCATAAGTCATTAACCAAAGCAAGCCCAACTCTGTTCCTGCCAAAGGCAGCAATAAAGCACCTGCTGCTCTCCATGGACTTCTAATTTGGCTCCTGTAAGTGTCCAGGAATGTTTGCCCACTCTGCTTTCACATGGAGTTGTAGCATTCACAATGGAAAGACTTGCAGTTTGTGGAAGCAGGAAGGTTCTAAAGAGATTTCAGTTGGAAAACCAAAAGACAGGTTTTCTTACTCACAATCCTTCTTCTTTCCTGCATATGTTGAAAATGGGAAGAACTTCAGGAGTTATTCCATGCTAAATTGCTTTCTACTCCAGAGTTATGAATGTGCTGTGGTTAAAATGGCTTCAGAACAGCTGGATCAAAGGAAGCACCACACAGTGGTGCTTGGGAGGAAAATCAAGGGTTAATTCTTCCTTCAGCACCACGGCAGAGCTAACAGGGTGGGCACTGCCTGTAACTCAATCACCCTGCACTTGGGTCACAACGCCAGTGCCTGCCTTTGGGATGATTTGAGAGGCAACTGGAGGGCTGCTGGATGCTCTAAAATTGAATCAGTACAGTGGGGAAAGGACCAATAAAGAGCTCCTAAGGTGTCCTTACAAAGCTAGGGATGTAGAGGAACATAGAAAGGAGGCTGCAGTGAGGTGGGGGTCAGTCTCTCCTCCCTAATATCAGGTGATAGGATGAAAGAAAATGGCCTGACATTGTGCTGGGGAGGTTTAAGTGGGATACTAGGCAAAATTTCTTTGCTGAAAGGGTGGTCAGGGATTGGAACAGACTGCCCAGGGTGGTGGAGCCACTGTCCCTGGAAGGGTTAAAGATATGTGTACACATGGCACTGTTGGGCATGGTTTAATGGACACAGTGATGTCAGATCAGTGGTTGGACTGGATGATCTTAGAGATCTTTTCCAACCAAAGCAATCCTGTGATTCTATGATAGAAACAACATGCTGACCTGCTGAAAGAACAACTCACCAAGGGGCCACCAAGCCAGAGCAGCCACACCACCACTTTCTCTCTTCACCACTCTGTAATGCTCATAACTCAGGAAGAAATCCCCTGAGCTTGGTCACCACCCTGAGTCTAATCCTGTGTTTTGGTCACAAACCCAGGCTTGGCTTGCTGGCCAAGCCTAAAACACACAAGGACTTGTTGAATGGCAGGAGGATCACTGTATTTGCACAGGCTTAAAAATTTTCCTCATCTCTTCTTAAGTAGAAAACATTAGAAGACAAAGAGACTAAGCAAAGAGTGTAGGTGGGCAGTCAGCATGGGTGGATGCACTCTGAAAGGAGGTTGGAGTGGGCTGGGTGTTGGTCTCTTCTCCCTAGTTACAAGTGATAGGATGAGAGGAAATGGCCTCGAGTTGCACCAAGTTTAGGTTGGGCATTACAAGAAATGTCTTCACTGAGAGGGTTCTCAAGGACTGGCACAGGCTGCCCAGGGAGGTGGCTGAATCCCCATCCCTGGAGGTGTTTAAAAGACACAGAGATGTGGTGCTGAGGGACACAGTTTAGCACCAGGCTTGGTAGAGCTGGGTAACGGTTGGACTCGATGGTCTTAAAGGATTCTTCCAACCAAAACATTTCTGTGATTCCCAAATAGGCAGTTACAAACAGCTGACCCTGAAGCTCTTTCTAGACCAACCTTGGAACCTGAAGAAATCAGCATCCAGAGGCTGGCAGGCAGCCTAATGTGATCTTTGTTTGCATAGGTTAAGACCTACATGTAAAACACATATGGATCCATCTTTATTCATCCTCTGCACTTGTACCCAGATTCATGCATTTTGGCATGAGAGATGTTCCAATCATTGACAGCAGGAGAAAAAGCAAACCAAGTTATTACCCCTTCTACCTACAGTGATGATAAATGGAAGGATGATTTGGAAGCTTTTCTCTTACATTTTCTTTTGAAATAAGGTAGTTGTGCTCATTACCAAAATGCCTACAGGTAAATTATTTTCCCTCTGTAAG
>VWYK01114753.1:24272-37486 GCA_013399775.1 Semnornis frantzii | reverse complement strand
AGAAGGAGACTCCACAACCTCTCTGGGCAGCCTGTGCCAGGGCTCTGGGACCCTTCCAGCCAAGAAGTTGCCCCTGGTGCTGAGCTGCAACCTGCTGTGCTGCAGCTTCCATCCATTGCTCCTTGTCCTATGCCAGGCAACAGTGAGCAGAGCCTGTCCCCCCCTCCTGAGCCCCAGCCCTCAGAGATTTACAAATATTGATTCAATCCCCTCTCAGTCTTCTCTTCTCCAGACTAAGCAGCCCCAGGTCCCTCAGCCTCTCCTCCCCAGGCAGTGCTCAGTCCCCTCAGCATCCTCAAAGCCCACCCTTGGACTCTCTCCAGCAGATCCCTGTCCCTCTGCAACTGGGGAGCCCAAACCTGAAGGCAGTGCTCAAGATGAGCTCTCACCAGGGCAGAGCAGAGGGGCAGGAGAACCTCTCTGGATCTGCTGGACACACTCTGCTTAATGCCCCCAGGATCGCACCAGAGGCAAAGGGGCAGACTGAGGGTGCAGGTAGTTAGCACAGAATGGTTTGGCTTGGAAGGGACCCACAAGGGCTGAGTTGTCCTGGGGACAGTTTTGCATCTCAGAAGTGTAACAGGTCCACAGCATGACAGAACTGTAGAGTGGCTTTGGTTGGAAGGGACCCTTCAAGGTCATCCAGTCCAACCCCCCTGCAGTCAGCAGACACATCCCCAACTAGAGTAGGTTGCTGAGAGCCCCAAACACCCTGACCTGGAGTGGTCCCAGGGTTGGGGCATCTCCCACCTCTCTGGACAGCCTGGGCCAGGTTCTCACCACCCTTCTCATGAAAAGATTATTCCTCACACCTAGTCTGAACCTCTCTCAGATTAAACTCATCCCCCCTTGTCCTGTCACAACAGGTCCTGCTCAAAACACTGTCCCCACCTTTCTCATCAGCCTCTTTGAGCTCTTGGAAGGCCCCAAAAGAAGTTTCCTCTGTTGCAGCTTAATCCTTTGGCCAGCAGAGATTTGTTGTTTCTGCCGCGACAAACCCAAACCTCTCTGCATGCATTACCATCATTTAAGTCCTTCTTTTCTTACTGTGTTACCTGAGCACATAAAAGCTTTTAAGAAGTTAATAACCCATAAGTTATTGCTTAGACATGTGCTAAGGAGATAGCTGAGTTGATTAATCTTCCCCAGAAGTTAATCAGACATCTCGTCTATAATTTAGTCCCAACCAGTCCGTAAATGCCAACCCTTCCCTTGCTCACATGAAAGTGTGTCCAACACTTCTCATCAATTACTCTCAGGCCACCATGCTGGGGAACTTCAAACAACAAAAATGAGACATCCTGAAAGCTGAGCTGATGGTAAATGATAGATAATGCTCTTTTCACAACAAAGGAAATGCTTTCTGGATGAACCAAGCAGCCGGCAGTGAACTGCGCTGCGCAGCAACACCTACGGCCAGGCAGCAGCAGGCTGCCAAGGAAGGAAAAAAACAGATACTGGGTGGAGGGGGGAAATCCCTCCAGTGTCCCAAACTGACCACTCAGCTCTTTCTTGTTGATGATCCCCGAAAGCAGTTCTCAGGAAGGGGTTTTTTTGGGTCACGCTGCTAGCAGCTGGTTTAACCTCACCGGTACTGGGAACACAGAAGCACAGGAGGGACCCCAAGGAGCAGCTGGTCCAACATCTCCAGGTGATGGCAGAGTTGAAATGAGCTGCCCCAGCACCCTGCCAAGCTGAGTCTTAAAAGTGGCCAGCATAGGGGAATGCACTGCTCCCCCTGGGAGATGGCTGCAGTGTCCAACAGCTCTCTTCTGGAATCCCCCCAGCAGGAACTTGTCCCCATGGCCTCTTGTCTCCTCCCTGGGACTCCTCGCAAAAAGAGAGTCCCCATCCTCCTGGCAACCATCCTTTATGCACTGCTCCATGGTGATCAGGTGGCCCCTAAAGCCTTCTCAAGGTTAATCAAATCCACCTCTCTCAGTCTTTCCTCACACAGGAGGTCTGCCCTGTCACAGAATGAAGCAGGTTGGAAAAGACTTCTGAGGTCATCGAGGCCAACCTAGCACCTAACACCTCCTGATTAACTAACCCCTGGCACTCAGTGTCTCATGCAGCCTCCTCTCAAACACCCCCAGGGATGGGCACTCCACCACCTCCCTGGGCAGCCCATTCCAATGCCAATCACTCTCTGTCAACAGCTTCCTCCTAACCTCCAGCCTGACCCTGCCCTGGCACAGCTTGAGGCTGTGTCCTCTTGTTCTGTCCCTGGGTGCCTGGCAGCAGAGCCCAACCCCAGCTGGCTCCAACCTCCCTTCAGGGAGCTGCAGAGAGCAATGAGCTCTGCCCTGAGCCTCCTCTTCTGCAGGCTGCACACCCCCAGCTCCCTCAGCCTCTCCTCACAGGGCTGTGCTCCAGGTCCCTCCCCAGCCTTGCTGCCCTTCTCTGGGCACCTTCCAGCACCTCAACATCTCTCTTGAATTGAGTGACCCAGAACTGGAGACAGCACTCAAGGTGTGGCCTGAGCAGTGTTGAGCACAGGGGCAGAAGAACCTCCCTGCTCCTGCTGGTCACACTGCCCCTGATATAAGCAGGCAAATCTTGCTTGGGAGACCTCATCAAAACCTTGACCAAAACAGTGCCTGCTGTAGACCAAGCCAAAGGCAGAGATACTCACAGGTTCTCCAGGTAGCCCTCTTGGTCCAACTTCTCCATCATCTCCCTGCCCAGCAGCACAAGAGAGGGAACAGAGCAATTCTATTTCAGTCACATCACAGGTGTTTGGTTCTTGTTAAACAATCATCACACACCAAACCCAACCTCCCAGGAGTAATGAAGGGGTAGCCATGCATGAGGAAACCCTCCTAAGCCTGCAGACTGACACTGTAATGTGCAGAATTTACCTGAGATTAGCAATGCTGGGAGGCTGCTTCAGAATTCATCTGCACTGCTGGTAAAGGGGAATTTTAATGCTGATAGAGAAGAGGTGGCAGAAACTATGCAGGGCATGGGAGGTAAGAGCAGAGCTGGGACCAAACTGTTGCCTTGGTAATAGGATTTAGCCAAACTGAGTGGGAAACCAGCATGGGAACCTCCCTGGCAATGGGATTTAGCCAACCTGAGTGGGGAAACCAGCATGGGAACTGCCCTGGCAATAGGATTTAGCCAAACTGAGTGGGAAACCAACATGGAAACTGCCCTGGCAATTGGGGGGTTTTGTCTGGGTTTTTTGGGGGGGTTTTGGGTTTTTTTCCTTTGGGTTTTTTTTTATGGGGGTGGGATTGGGGTTTTCTGTTTGTTTTGGCTTGGGTTTGGTGGTTTTGGGTTTTGTTGTTTGTTTCTTTTTGGTCCTAACACCATCAGAGTTTTCTGACCAGATCTTTGAAACAAATTCTGGTCACTTTTATCCTTCTCCCCTTGCTCTGTTTTCCTCTTTCATTGTGGCCATCTCCAGCATCCTCAAGGTCAGGGTGGGTGATGCTGCTGCTGCCCAGCAGCAGATGCCATGCTGGGTGCTGGCTGCTCTGGCCACACTCTCTGGCTGCCACTGAAGTTGTTTGTGCTTTAAAGGGCTTTGGTTACTGAATTCAAAGGACTGCTGAAAGCAGAGCTGGACTTACCCTCTCTCCATCCTCTCCAGGTGCCCCTGGGGGGCCGTGGGGGCCTGGCTCACCCTATAGAGAAACAACAGCAAAGCTTTAGGAGAGGTAGAGACACTCTGGGGACAGAAATTGTTGGGTAGCATTGAGAAGCCAAGTGACAAGGTTGAGGTTTGGCTGCACCATGTGAAGGGACTCACAGCCTCATAGCTCCTGTGCTCCTCTCTGCCTGCTCACACAGAGCATTCCAGCACTGAAACTGATGTCCCCCAGGGAGCAGAGCTCATGGCATGTACTGGTGACATGTCACAGGCAGCACCCAGCAGGTGCTACAGCTCCTTCAGGAGAGGGACTGAGGGGCTCTGCACACAGTTATTGCCTTGCCCAGGATATGCCATTCCATTTCTGGCTGATGGAGCATCACTCTTCAGGCACTGCCTTCCCTTTCCTGTGCAGCAGCATCTTGTAATCAAGATGCAATCTCTGCTGCTCAAACACTCCCTTGCTTCATAAAGCAAGAGCTGCACTCCCCAGGGAGGGGAGGCACAAACAGCCTGCCAAAAATCACTGCCTTCTTGCATGCTTCCCCCCCACCATTGTTTAATTATAAAGCAAAGAGAAGGATCCCATTATACTTTTGGGCCATTTCCACCCACAGCTTGCACTGTCCAGAAGCAGGTTTTGCTCATTGCCTTTGTTTTTTTTTGCTTCCCTCCCCCTTTTTTCTTACTTTTATCTGCATTTTATTAAGGCAATTCCCACCCCCATCCCCTCCTCTTTGCAGTGCCAAGCAAGCCCAGAAGAGTTTTGTAGCTTCCTGGGATGTGGATGCTGTGGCTGGGAGGGATGTTGTGACATCTCACATGGGACATTCTCATCCTCTCCTAAATTTGGGCTCAGCCCCAGTGATAAAATGATTTGGGTGGGAAGGAACCTTTAAAGCTCACCCAGTCCAACCCAGCCAGCAGGGATGTCCCCAATCAGAGCAGGATGCTTAGAGCCCCAGACAAGCTGACTTGGAGTGGTTCCATCTCCCACCTGTGTGGCCAACCTGGGCCAGGGTCTCACAACCCTCAGCATACAAAAATATTTCTCCCTTCTGTCTAGCCTAAACCTGCCTTTTCTAGTTCAGTCTAGAAGTGCTGCAACAGGCCCTGCTAAAAAGAGTGTCCCTGCCTTTCCTATAAGCCTCTTGAAGCAGAGCTTCCACCCTCCCTCAAACCCCTTCCTCCTGCCAAGGTGTCATGGCCAGAGGACAAGTGGAAGAGGACTTACTCTATTTCCCTTCTCACCAGGCAAACCAGCCAAGCCATCAAACCCTCTGTCACCCTGAAAGACAACAACAAAAAGAAGTTTAGTTCACATTCCCACCTGCTGGTGAGTATCTTTCCCTCAGTTTGTATCCTTTCTGTGTCAAGGAGGCATCCCTTGACTCAGATTTTTCTCCCTCAGACACTCAGCCTTCACCCTCCCATCAGGTCAGGGATGATTTAAAGTTACACATTAAAACCAGAACAAAAAAAACAACTCAAAGTTATTTCACCTCCTCCCTCTCCCCCTCCCAGCACCTTTGACATGTTTTTCCATGTGGAATTCAGGGATCCTCTAGGATCTAAAGCTTCTGGAGAAGCTCTTCCAGTCCAATCATTTGTTTATGCTTAGTTATTTGTTTTTACTTCCATGGAATTGCAAACAGCAATCCACTGGTGAGCAAAGTGGACACCGATGGACAATGAATATTCCAAGTACCACATCCAAACCACCTTGAAACACACTCAGGGTGGGTGACTCCACCACCACCTCCCTGGGCAGCCCATTCCAATGCCAATCACTCTTGATGGGAAGAACTTCTGCCTAACCTCCAGCCTGACCCTGCCCTGGCACAGCTTGAGGCTGTGTCCTCTCCTTCTGTCCCTGGGTGCCTGGCAGCAGAGCCCAACCCCAACTGGCTACAAGCTCCCTTCAGGGAGTTGCAGAGAGCAATGAGCTCTGCCCTGAGCCTCCTCTCCTGCAGGCTGCACACCCCCAGCTCCCTCAGTCTCTCCTCACAGGGCTGTGCTCCAGGTCCCTCCCCAGCCTTGCTGCCCTTCTCTGGACACCTTCCAGCACCTCAACATCTCTCTTGAATGAAGGACACAGCACTCAAGGTGTGGCCTGAGCAGTGCTGAGCACAGGGGCAGAAGAACCTCCCTGCTCCTGCTGCCCACACTGCTCCTGCTCCAGGCCAGGATGCCATTGGCTCTGCTGCCCACCTGGGCACACTGCTGCCAAGCAGGTCAGAGACCAGAGCAACCTGGCTGAGGTGCATGCAGGGTGACCAACAGCTCCTGGAGCATCAGCTCCATCTCTGCTCACAGCAGCTTCCTTTCTCCTTCCCAGCACTGCTCATTGCTGTTTTTTTCCCTCTTCCCTGGCATCCTCTGAGGGCAGTTGACTCTCATTAAAGCACTTTACTGGATAAATGATTTGCAGTCTCCTGTCTCTGTATCAAACCCCCTTCATCTATTCCAGCTTTAAGTAGCTACATAGTGAAGTACTTAAACCTTCCCCTACACCATTCCCTGAGCAAACTTTCCCTGCATTCAATTTCAGAGCTGCTGCTGCTGCTTTTCCTTGCCTGGGTAATTCCAGCAGATCAGAGCTGAAGGAAGGAATTTGGCCTCAAATAAAAGGGCATTACAATTCCTCACCACACCTTTTGCATTTCCTCACTCAGTTAATAGGTATTTTTTACTTGTGTGTGTGTGTGTTAGTTATATTTTAGGATGTTTAGCTCATTCATGTTTGTTTTTTTCTTTTCATAATTGGGATTTCAAAGTATTTGTTCTAACAACTGCAGCCAAGGGAGCAGATTTCACTCTTAAGAGGATTCAGTGAAGGAAAAAATAAATGTGCATCTGTGGAGAAAAAAAAAATAACAGAACAAAACCAACAAAAAGGAAAAAAAAACACCAAAAAAGGGAAAAGAAAAGATTGGGATTGTGCCTTCTAGGTGTGTGTTTAACTTCCCTCTCTCAAACATGGAGCCAGCAACTTCACAGGGGTTGCTGGACCACTTCAACCACCTCCTCCAAGCAAGGTGGAGTCCTCTTGCCAAGGGCTCCTCAGCTTGTGCTTGCTAAAAAGAAGCTTCAGGTTCCAAGGGCAGGTAAGTCCAGCTCCAAAAGCAGCTAAACATGATTCCAAAGGCAGGCAGGTACAGTTCCAAAAGCACACAAATACCATTCCAAAGCAGATGCCTGTGATTCCAGAATGTGCTAAATGCATGGCACTACCTTTGGACCTGTCTGGCCTGGCATCCCCCGGGCACCATCGCTGCCAGCTCGGCCCTGCAAGAGAGGAAAGCAAAGTCAAATCCAAAGGGTTAAGGCAGGACCACAGGGACAGATGCTCCTTGGTCTGTGGTTGAGCAAAGCTTGGTTTAAGTCAGAGCTCCCTGGATGAGGGGCAGGAAAAACACTGCTGCTGCCCTGGTTGTGATGCTGCCCTGGGCACTGCCATTGAGGGGCTGTGAGACAAATGGCAGCAAAGTTGCTACCCTCCATGGGCTGCTGGGCCATGGTCATTCATTTTCATTTGTCATCATAATTCTCTCCCAGCACATTTTAAGCTATGCTGATGAGCAGAAATGGAGAGGAGACTTTTTTTTTTTTGGCTTTCAGAAAGCCAGAAGCAGGTCACACAAAAGACTCTCTTGTTTCTTCCCCTGGCAAGGTCAATCATGACTCCAGAGGATGAAGTAAAAGGAAAATCAGCACCAGGCATGTGAGTAGAGCACCAGTTTCACCAGCCCCAGAAACCCTCTGGAGCCCCAGAAACCCTCTGGAGCCAGCTTGTGTGCTCCTGAGACCGGGGGATGGTCCAAACCAGCCTGGACTGTTTCTTGCAGCTACCACCTTCAGTGTCACCCAAAAAACACCCCCAAAATGAACACAAAACAGCAGGAAGGGAGGCCTTGTAGTGCCCCCACACCACCCAGTTTTTAATCCTCATCCTCATTTGTGCCTGCGCAGATGGATGGAGAGGTCCTGGACAAGCCACCAGCTGGCCACCAGCCTGCTCTTGTGCAATGCTTTTGGTTCTCAAGAATTTGTTGGCAGCAGAAGTAGTTTCTAGCAGAAATTGTAGTTAATGAGGTCATCAGTGCAGCTCCCAGGACACTCACCCTGCGGCCTGGTTTTCCTGCTGGACCGGGAGGACCCTGGATGCCTCTTGGACCCTGCGAGGATTCGAGGAGAGAGGAAGAAATGGCATCACTCAGAGGCAGGACAGATGGGCCCAGCCTTCAGATCAGCTGCTGCTGGGGCTGCTGGGGTCACCAAGCTACAAAATGGGCTGTGAATGCCTTGAGCAGAGCCCAGGGTTCAAAATACAGAGGGAGAGGTGCCAGGACTGAGCATCCCCGAGCAGGGATTGCATGGGAAGTAAATCGCTGCCTCCCCTCGTTAGAAACTGGGAATGTGACCCCTAAGCCAGGATTGGCAGCTTGGAAAAGCAATTCTCTGAGCATCAGGAACTCCTCACACTCTGACCTGTCTCATATTGACAGGACTCCTCCACAGATATCTTTGAAGCTGGCTTAAAGCTACGTCTTGAGTCTGCCTTTGGAGAGCTGAGAGCTGGCTTAAAGCTACATCTTGAGTCTGCCCTTGGAGAGCTGAGAACTGGCTTAAAGCTACATCTTGAGTCTGCCCTTGGAGAGCTGTGAGCTGGCTTAAAGCTGCATCTTGAGTCTGTCTTTGGAGAGTTGAGAGCTGGCTTAAAGCTACATCTTGAGTCTGCCCTTGGAGAGCTGAGAGCTGGCTTAAAGCTGCATCTTGAGTCTGTCTTTGGAGAGCTGAGAGCTGGCTTAAAGCTGCATCTTGAGTCTGCTTTTGTAGAGCTGGGGAGGACATTTTCAAGCCAAGCAGATGTTCCCACACCTTCCTGCTTTCAGCTGGCACTGGGTCACTGAATTTCTCCTCCACAACAGCCTCCAAAGCAGGACTGCCTGCCCCATGCCTTTCTTTCCTCCAACACCAAGATCCTCCCTGGTCAGCCTCCAGTTTGCCCATGCTCACCTGAGGTCCCATTTCTCCAGCTTCTCCTTTCAGTCCTCCACTGCCAGGGGGTCCCTTTGGACAGAGAAGAGAATTGATTGCATTTTCCCACCAGGAGGATGATTCACTCCATGTGAAGAGAGAGCCACTCAGGCAGGGACTCCAGAGCAGCCCTGCAGCTGGTGCCAGCTGGGGCTGCCCACTCACTTACCATGGGTCCTGGGCGCCCTGTCAGGCCCATTGGACCTGCTGGTCCTCTCAGTGCCAGCTGCAACAGAAAGAGAAATGTTGCTCAGTTGGTGTCCCTGGGAGATAAAGCAGCCCTGTGCCACCAGCCAGGAGCAGGCACAAGGTCGGAAGGCACCTCAAGAATCAACCTTCCCTGGCAAAACAGAATCCTTGCATGGTAGAGGCTGCAAGGAGGTCACTGAGGCCAACCCCCCTGATAAAGCAGGGCCATCACCCACAGCTTATTGAGGTTTCAATTTCTTTCCCCCACAAAAGAATGAAAAAAAAAAATAATTAAAAAACAAAGAAAAGGGACTTGGAAGGAAGCTTCATGTTTGGTTTCGTTTGTTTTTTTTTCTTCCCATAACAGTGACAATTTTCAACAGGCAGGAGGGGGGAAAAAAAAAAAAAGAACCAAATGAGGGAGGTTGGGAAAGCAGATGCTCCTCATGAAGTGCTCATCTGGTCAGAATCTCTATTTCCCAACCAAATAAATTGCTGATGGAAAAAAAAAAAAACAACAAACCACCCCAAACTGTAGGCAGGCTGGAAATTAAGACTGACAAGGTAACACCAGCAACATAATTCACCAATATCCTTCTCAGAGCAAGGTTAATGGACAGGAAAATGCAGTGGCTGCTGGCACCTGGGACCTGCATATGTATAAAATGCAGCTCCTTTGTAAAAGGGGAGTTGGATGGGAACCAGAATAGCCTCAGCTAAGCTAAGATCCTCACTATGGACCTAAGCAGGGCATGTGGTACCCAGCTGGGTGAAGACCCCAGTGGGCTGCATTGCATTCAAAGGTGAAATCAAAAGCTTTGCCCCCTCAAACCAAAAGCTTTGCCCCCTCAAACCAAAAGCTTTGCAGCTGACCTCATCAGGTCAGCCCCAAATGTCTGTGTGGCAGCAAGTGCCAGCAGCTGGGAGTGACAAACTGGTTGAGCCTGAGCCCACACAGCCAGCTGCAGACAAATGTGGAGTTCAGACCTGAGGAGCACAGTCAGCTCCAGCCCTGGGTGATTGCATTTGCTGGCAAGTCTCACAGCAGCTGAAGGCAAGAAGTGACTTAACCATGCCCCAGTGAGGCCAAGAGAAGCCCTGGGGCTCATTTCTTGGCATGAGCATAGAACCACAGCCACATGCAGGTTGGCAAAGCCCCTCAGGAGCACCAAGGCCAACCTAGAACCCTCCTCTACATGATTCACCTGAAACCACCTCCCCAAGCACCACATTTAAGGGCCATTTGACCCTTAAAACACATCCAGCTCCCCATCTGCCAGCACTGATTCATTCCCAGGCCTAATTGAAGCCTCCGTCCTTTCACAAGAGACATCTCATCACCAGCTCAAAGATCCCCAGAAGCTCTGGGGCTGCTTTATGCTTTCAGGCAATTGAACCTCTCCTCATTCAGCCCTGACCCTGACTGCCTGCTGGGGCCACAGCACTAGGAGGAAGCCTGAACATTGCTCATTGCACAGTTTGCTACCCTCTGCCTCCTGCCATCAGCCAGGAGTCACAGAATCACAGCTACATGGAGGGTGGCACAGCCCCTCAGGAGCACCAAGGCCAGCCTAGAGCCCTCCTCTACAAGACTCACCTGAAAGCATCTCCCCAAGCACCACATCCAAACCACCCTGACACACACCCAGAGTGGGGGACTCCACCACCACCACCTCCCTGGGCAGCTCATTCCACTCCCTCACCACTCTCTCCAGGAAAAACTTTTTTCCTAATGTCCCTCCCTTGGCAGAGAGGGAACCAAGAAGCATCCCCACCAAGCCCCAGCCCTGACTTACCCTGGCCTGCTGCAGGATGGCTTGGGCTTGGGCTTCCTGGGCTGAAACGAGAGGTCCTTTAGAGCCAGCATCTCCTCCTCCACTGAAGCGGAACTGATGGGAAGGAGACAGAGAGGCAGGTCAGAAGGTTGCTGTCCCTCCACCCTTGCTCTAGCCTGGCTTCTAAGCAGTTCTGTTCAGCATGGCTGCCCACACTTTATCACTGTCCTCCCAGACCATCCCTTCAAGCATCCTGCTCCCAGGCCATGCTGGCACAGACTGGCTGCTTCCCACATCCATACCCACAGAGCAAACTCTGCCAGCTGAAAGCCATGCACAGGGAGAGGGCCTGCAGCCTCTGAGCTGCCTCACACATCACCATCCAAACCTAAAGGCAAAGCCCTCACAGGGCTGAGAGTCCCTGTGTGGATGCTGTTGGTCAGGAGATCCCTGGAGGTGGGGTTGCATCAGGTCCTTTGGCTGCCCCAGACACAGGCTGTGCTCCCTAAGTGTGGCAGCAAGCCTCAAAGAACTGAGCCTGGCCAATTGTTCAAGCCAGGATCCTTCAGCATACAAAGGATTTAACGCCCCACCAAGCATTCATGCTGCGGGGGGTTTTCTTTTTGCTTCCCCAAACTTGAAAGTGAAGGAATTTAATAGTTTTCTTCTGCCTCTTCCAACCCCCCAACAGCTACAAGCCCACTTGCCAGGACACACACACCCTTCTCCTGCATCTGTGTGGGGAGTTTTGCAAGAAGGACTTTCCCATTCCAGCCTTCCTGGATGGCTATTTCCTCTCCTTTTCACCTCTGTGCTTTGCTTGGTTGGTGCCAAGCATGGCCACATGGATGTGGCAAGGAGAGCCAAAGAACTGCAGTCTCTAGGCCTATGGATGGCTACTGCTGGGGCCAACCAATGTACTGCAATGGCCACCAAGCTCCAGCTAGGTCCAGACTGTCTCAGGCAGCCTGCCAAGAACCACCCTACCACTTGGAGCCTGAACAAGACTGCTGTGGTTTTCCACTGAAGACTCTTTCCCTTTGGTACCCAAGCATTTATTTTCAGCAGCTGGTGGCCTCAGGGCTCTCTCACATCAAAGCAGGCACGAAATAAAACCATTCCTCCAGCATCCCACGGTCTAGAAGGCTGACTTGATGCCTGCTTTCTTCATGGAGGAGAGAAAAAGCAATGCAAATGAACTAAAAGGGCATCAAAAGAGAGCAGATCCTTCAGCTGCTTGCCATTGAGGCACCTGCTTTGAAGAGCTGGTAGAGGTTCCTCACTGCAGGAGGAAAAGTTCTGCCTGGAAATTAGGTCCTTGGAAGTGTCTTCAATTGCTTCTTCATGACTTTCCCCCTCCAACTTTAAGCCAGTCAGAAAAATCACTTCAGCTTAGCCAGCACTTGTGGCAATGTTCACCTACCTGCCCTGTGCTTTTCATCAGTGCAAAACAGTACAGCTCTAAAAAGGAATAACCCAGATCCAGCTTTTATCCCAAGGAAGAGAGGTGGGAGAGAGATGGGAGACTTCTGCAGGAACAGGCACCAAGCAGCAGCAGAGCCAAGAAGCTCTCTCCAGTCACATCTGTACTTACAGGCAGCATGAGCATGGTCCCTGGTGGTCCTGGCAAACCATCTGCTCCAGGAAGGCCTGGACGACCTGGTGGTCCCTAAAAAAACAGGGAAGAATTAAACAAGAGCTTCTACAGCATCACAGAAGCACCACAGCTTGGCTTAGGGATGGAAGAGACCTCAGAGACCACTTACTCCAACCTCCCCAGCAAGGGCAGGGACACCTCTGAACTAGGGTCAGCAGCTCAAAGCCTCATCCAACCTGGCCTTGAAGACCTCTCCTGAGAGGAGTTTGATTTGCAAAGGCTTTTGTCACAATTCAAAAGGCTCCCTTGTCCTGACAGAGGGGCACTGATCATGGACCAATGCTATGGCAGACTGTGGAAGCACATCTGTAGGCACAGATGGTTTTCTTCTTCTTACATTCCTGGAGGTGCTTAAAAGTTGTTTGGATGAGGAGTTTAGGGGCACGGATCCTTTGGATGAGTTGGGGACAGAGTGGCTGAGAGCAGTCAGGCAGAGAGGGACCTGGGGGTGCTGGGAGAGAGGAGTTGAAGACGAGGCAGAAGTGTGCCCAGGTGGGCAGCAGAGCCAATGGCATCCTGGCCTGGAGCAGGAGCAGTGTGGGCAGCAGGAGCAGGGAGGTTCTTCTGCCCCTGTGCTCAGCACTGCTCAGGCCACACCTTGAGTGCTGTGTCCAGTTCTGGGCCCCTCCATTCAAGAGAGATGTTGAGGTGCTGGAAGGTGCCCAGAGAAGGGCAGCAAGGCTGGGGANGCCCAGGGAGGTGGTGGAGTGCCCATCCCTGGAGGTGTTTGAGAGGAGGCTGCATGAGGCACTGAGTGCCAGGGGTTAGTTAATTAGGAGTTGTTAGGTGCTAGGTTGGACTCAATGATCTCAGAGCTCTTTCCCAACCTGCTTAATTCTGTGATTCTTCTCCCCCCCTCTACATTTCCAGGCTCTGCCATGTGCAATATTCAAGTGAGCAATCAAAGTCTCTCCAAGGCTCCCAGTTAATGGAATCTTTTCTTTTTTTTTTTTTT
>VWYK01114745.1:0-18060 GCA_013399775.1 Semnornis frantzii | reverse complement strand
TAAATATAAAATAAAGATATATAAAATATAGAGCATCAGCAACAGTGAGTTAAAAAAATAGATATTGCAGTAAATGTGTGTATCACGTTGCATTAAGTGTGCATGCCTCAGAAAAAAGTTGGGTTATGATGGAAAAGCAGCAAATAAATGTTGATGTGTCTAGTGAACAGAAGGTGTGGTGGATCCTCATTAGTCCTACCACTTTGAGAGCTCTATCTTAGCAGAATCTTGTGCTCCTAAAGGTAGCAAGCTGCTACGGCAAGTACATGGATTTGGGTTAAATTTTGCCACAATGAATGCATATTTTCCCTTTAAATATGATTGAGCTAAATACAAAAATATGAGAACAGCAATAAGAGGAGGAGGATCATGGCTCAGCGTCAGCTGAGGCAGCTCTGGAGTAGCCAGCATCTTTTCTAGATAACTTGACGTGATGGTTTGGCAGGGCAACCTGCTTTCAGAAAGTGTCCTTACTGCAGCTGCTAACCTCTTACTAGGGAGCTGCTATCTCCTAATCTCAAGGTGCCCTGGGGCTTGTCTGGATGTGGCCTTGTGTGTGTCCCACTTCTAGCACAACTCTGAAAAGTCTCTCTAGCTAACCTAGAGCAAAAGGCTGGGTTAACCCTTTCTGTGGAGATTATTCAGTCATATTTATCCATCAGTAAAGGAGTAAAATATAGTTTTTAATAAGCCTGTTAAGTGACTTATGATTAAAAAAACCCTCGAATCACATTTGTATGCAGGGGGACTTTTAAATACAGTTATTATCACACACACTCACAAACTATCACATGGTGGTTCAATCAGGCACATCTCTAGCAGCAGGAGACCAGCACTGTGCCTGGTGATATGCCTCCAATCATAATTTTTCTGTTTGTTTGGAAAAATTCAATTTTGCACAGCTACATGGTGTTTCTACACTACCTTGTGCTGAAGAGTAAGGCAAGAAAGCATCCAGCCACGTGTCTGACATCTCTGGCTGAATGCATAAGCAGCCTGAGTACTGAAGCTCTAAACAACAGGTTACAGTGTCTGTCTGTGACACTCAGAAATATGCAAAGCAGATGTCTCAATGTTAATTAAAATTATGGTTTAATAGTAATTAATGGCACTTAGAAAAAATTATTTTCACTTCTGACTTTTCTGTCAGGTGGAAAAATGTAACTGCTGAAGACCCGTTGAAGATCCTGTCCTGTGGCCTCTTTTGCATATTGTTCCCCTAAAACTACAATGGCAGTTTTTCAAGTGGAAAGGTTATGTGTGAGTTAAATTGCAGGGTCAGATGATGTTCTCGGATGTGCATGAAGAATCCAGTTGATAATGATAGATGAATCACCTCAGGTGGTGAAATTGGGGTATTTTGCTCTTTAAGTTGAAGTAGAATGTGGATGGCCACATTTTCAGGAATACCTAGCAACTGTGTACCCTTACGAAAATGTTCCCAAAATAAGTACTCTGTATTGGCACACATGAGCAGCATGTATTCACAGCTGAATCAACCCAGAAAATCAGCTCCCCAGATCCTGCATATCAAAATAATAACATTTTTCAGTTGTTGGGGGGTTTCGGGGTTTTTTTTTAGTTTGTTTGGTTGGTTTGGTTTGGTTTTTTTTAAAACAATAATGTTTATTTTTCTTAGGTTTTGAGGCTCTGTGGTCCTTGTATTCACATGTCTGCACTCTAAAATTGAAAAGCTGAGATATTGGGGTTTTTCTTTGGTTGGAGGGAAAGGTAAAACTCATCTGTAGCCACTTGACTCTTACAAGAAGATCTTTAGAAAAGCATTAAATACCATGAGTATCAGTGAAGCAAGGTGACTGTCATGTGGTCATGACAAAGGACCTTGTGAAAAATCAGCAGATGTGTTGATTTCTTTTTTATTTGGGCTATAACAACTTGAATTAATGAAGAAGCAAGCAAGACTTCATGGTTCTTCAAAATATATAAGCCTAGTGGTGAAAGAGGTGTCATGGGACAGCATATACTGCCATGTTTCCAGTTGCAGTCCAGTTTTCTGCTGGCCCTTGTCAAGAGAACTGAGCTTTAGGATAGTTCTTAGGCTGGCACCAGGAATTGCAGGATGATGGTTGTGATGAGCTTGTGCCTCTGCTGGGCTGAATGCTCAGAAAATACTGTGTGGTGATGGTTTGCCCTTGGGAAAGAAAGAAGGTGCTGTTGCATTGGTCATTCCACTTGCTTTCCTCTTCCAAATATCATATGGTGGGGGGCTGGGCATGAAAATGGAGGCAAATAACCTTTTTTTGACAAGGAGTGAATGAAAAGGGGAAACTTTTAACTGTGGGAAAAGATAACTCTTTTATTAGGGTGCAGGACTAATTTTTATTCTCTTTCCGTGTGTCTGATTTTCAGAGGGTAAACTGAGCTGGTCTTACAGCTCTAAATGTTTATCTTAGGTGGTTTCTCCCATTTTCCTTTGAAGGACTTGGGGGGCCAGCAAAGGAGTGTGTCAGGGACTGGGTTACTCTAGCTGCAAGGAAAAAGGAAATGGTATTTAAAAAAACATTTAATTAAATGACAACACTTGGGATTTCATTTAGTTCACATTACAGGAGGAATTTAGACTTCCACTGCTACCACCTGCTGCCAGGCTGAGCCACAAGCGTTGTTGCCGCGTCTCACCGATGCAGGTGAACTTACTGGCGAACCACTTTCACAGTCCAGAAAGCATGACATTCCTTGTTACCAGTGGGAGGAAAGGCTAATTGAGAAGTGTGTATAAAAGCTGTAATGAGTAGCATTTACATGTATTGATTAGAAGTAGGGCCACCGTCTCTCATTTATCACCACCAGCAGCTGTGAAATTTTCCCCACGTCAATTGGCACGGCTCATATTCCTGCTCCTCTGCTTCTTTATTGCTTTTTCTTCCCCCCACCCACCCTGAACCAGAGTGCTGATCCACCAGCTGGAATGGGCTGGTAATTGCTCCAGCTTCTCCACCAGCTGCCACAATTGCCAAACCGCTGGAGTGAAAAATTCCATCCCGCATTTCCGATTTTTTACATTACCACTGCATAATCATATTTGACGAATAATTAACCTGGGTTAATACTTCAGGGAGCCATTTGCAAGTAAATTGATAAGCTGAGTGCTGTAAAGGCACACAAGGGCTAAAGGCTTCAGGAAGCTGCACACAACAGCCCACAGACTGGGCTGTTTTAATATGCGTGCTCGTCCTGACCGTCTTAATTAAAAGTGGACCGTGGGTGCTGTCCTCCAGCCTCCTTAAGCAGAGTGTGGCTCAGGAGGAGGGAGAGGATGGCAAATACACTTAAACTGAACTCTGTGCGGCATCTGTCTCATGGCAGTGCTGTAATGGATGTGAAGAGTTCTTTTTTTCCCTTACAGGTTTAGAAGTGAAGACTGTTAACTCACAAACTTGTTAGGGTTGAAATCAATGGAAATTTTCCTTGCCAACTCACTGGGGCTGGTTGTGGGTCAGATTGGAGAGCTCTTTTCTCCACTTCTAATAAGGGCATACAGGTCAATGAGAGAGCAGAGCTGAGTCCTTTTGGAAATGTCTATATTTGTGGTTTGTGATTTGTATTTGCATTTTTTTTTTTTTCAATTAAGGTGGCTGCATTTGTGTTTCAAATGCATGCCTTTGCTTTAAGGTTGATCCTGGACTTCTGAGATGTCCCTATGAGACTTCTGTAGTTTATAAATCCACTCTTTCTTCAACTTAGGCTTTTCGAGTGTTTCACATGTATCTTATTTGGAGAAGGATTGCACTAAATAGTTATTTGTAGCTTTCAGCAGGGTTTCTTGGGTGTTTGGGGAGATGTTGAGAAAAATATGTAGTTTGTTCTTTGGTTTTCTATCACCTAGTGGTACACATCTGTTTTCATCATTTTCTTTTGGTAAATATTTTACAGCTAAATAATATTAAAGAGTAAGCTTATCAAAAGTGAATAAAACAAAAAAAAATTATAATGCGCTTGTAAGAATCCCATAAAAGAGTAAATAAAAATAATCTCTTTGCCAAAAGACAAGACTGTTCAAATAACAGATCTCACCACACCTTTCTCTGCTACAAAGCCTTGTACTTGTATTTAGCTGCTTCAAATGCAGGCTCTTTGACAGATTTTGCTTGATAATTCAGCAAGAGACAATAAAGAAGCCTCCTTCCATAGGAAGACTGTTAAAATTAATTCTGTTTCATCATCTCAGTTGATTTCTATGTGTTTTTTTTTGACTCAAAAATTCAGTGATTGGTGAAGGCCATGTAAAGGGTCTGGATGAAGGGTCCAGGGAATTTCTGTCATGTTTGTTTTTCTGGCCCAATGTTACTTTCTTCAAGGTGACCAGTATATGCCATAGAAATCTTCAGAAGCATAGATTTGGGCAGGACAAGAGGCAAGAATTAGAGTAGCAACATTCCTTAGAGTCTCAGAAAAATCTCATAAGGAGTATTCAAATATATTTCTGTGTCTGTAGAGAAATGCCAGAAAACAATGCCTAAATTACCTGAAAAACAAAAGAATTAGTCACTATTTCCATAGAAACTGTGATTTGTTATCTTCTCAAGACTTCCAACCTAACTGCTGATTTTTTGGGAACATCTGGTTTGACACTGTTGATGGCAGCCCTAATGCAAAGCTGTAAATCATGAGAGGATTAGTGGATTTGTGTACCACATAGCATGTCCCATGCTGGCGGCATGCAGGACACATCAAGACAGCTTTAGCAGTGGAATTACACAGCAGCTGTACACTTAGCCAGGAGTAAACAGGCCCCAGCTCAGGACAATATCTGTCTGAACTACCTGTGCAAAGCCCTGTGAACTTCCCACGGGGCCTCAGCCTGTCTTGTTCCCAGGCATACCTCTGCAGATGGTGAATGGGCACTTGGAGGCTACAAGAGCTGTGTGAGTTGTTTCTTCTTTGTATGAAAAAGAACAGCTATCAGAAGAGAGTTAAGTTTAAAAAATTTATTCATTAGGGTTGAAGAGATCAGGGCAGATTTATTATTCAGATGACTTAGGAAAGAGATGCAGATGGGGATTATTAAAACTTAGATGTTGTCACTGCAATCCTACAAAGGACAAGCTTTCTGTTATGCTGCTTCCTCTTATAGGCATGCTGACTGTGAGCAGACTTGGGTAGGTTGCCTTGAAATTATAAACTGGGTATCTGGAGCTAGCACCTTTCTTTTTTTTTTTTTTCTTTAAATAATAGACATTCATCAAAAGTAGCTTAAACTTGTATTACTGCCGTTCAGTTTTGGGTTCCTCACTAAAACAAAGACATTGAGTTGCTGAACCGTGTCCAGAGAAGGACAATAAAGCTGGTGAAGGGTCTGGAGAACAGTTCTGCTGAGGAGCAGCTGAAGGAACTGGGAGTGTTTAATCTGCAGAACAGGAGGNATAATAGACATTCATCAAAAGTAGCTTAAACTTGTATTACTGCCGTTCAGTTTTGGGTTCCTCACTAAAACAAAGACATTGAGTTGCTGAACCGTGTCCAGAGAAGGACAATAAAGCTGGTGAAGGGTCTGGAGAACAGTTCTGCTGAGGAGCAGCTGAAGGAACTGGGAGTGTTTAATCTGCAGAACAGGAGGCTGAGGAGAAACCTCATTCCCCTCTACAACTGAAAGGAGATTGTAGAGAGGTGAGGGCTGGTCTCTTCTACCTAGTACCTCTCCTAGAAATGGCCTCAAATTGTGCCAGAGGAGGTTTAGATTGGATATTAGGAAGAAATTCTTTCTTGAAAGAGTGGTCAGGCTTTGGAACAGACTGACCAAGGCCAGTGGTGGAGTCGCCACCTCTGGAAGTGTTCGAGAAATGTGTGGACATGGTTTAATGACCATGACAGTGTTAGGTCAGTGGTTGGACTTGATCTTGGAGAACTTTTGTAAGTGAAACAGTTCTATGATTCTGTGATTCTGTGAGTTAAAATGTGCTTTTTAAAAATGTGTAATGATTTACCCCGTTGCTAGTGAGAACCTAAGGATTTCTGGGCCATTGTGTCATTAGAAATCTGTGTAGTTTCAGAGAATTCCAACTGGAAGAAAAATACTTAAAATATGTTATTTGTATAATATTCAGTGGGTTTGCTATTTTTTGCAAATAAACTCAATTTGTAAAGTATTTTATAAAAAACTTCTTCCATGTACAGGAGAAAAAGGGTAGCCAAACACTACATTTGTTCTTTAAGCCTCACAGTGAGATCTGTGTGTACTGTGACGGACGTACAAGTCCTCTATAGATCCCTGTTAGGATTTTGGTGCAGAAGGTTTCCATTACAAATACAGTAGGCCAAAGACCACCTCCATTAGGTCATTGCAGGTTAAAACTCTCATGCGCAAGATGAGTTTGCCTTAGGAAGTAGCGCTGGAAACCAAGGCAGACATGTCAGAATGTGGCCTACGCACAGTAAAAGCGACAGGAATTGGCATTTTCAGTTCCGTTCACTTCTGCCATGCAACTTCCCGGGTCTTCTTTGTTTTCATGTGGCCAAATCATCTGTCCTATTGTCTACTCAGCTGTTTCTGTGAGCGTCCTCTTTCAAACCTAAATAGCATTGCACAGGATGGCCTGGCAACCAGGAAGTAGATAAAGACTAACACAAATGTAGCTGTCATGCTGTGTTCCTCTGGCATGTAAACAGTCTGGTTTGGTTTTTTTTTCTAAAGTACAGCTTCAGTGCATGCCCGACTGAAAGTCAGCGCTGGGTATTTGTCACCATGCGTGGTAATGCAGACGAAAGCAGTTCCGTTCAGAGCTCAACTGTAGCACTAAGTGAAATCAATGGCCAAACAATCTAACACAATTGGTCACATATTGATAGAATTAAACACCGCTGTTAACGTGACTTGTCATTGATCTGACAAAAAAAGAGTCCAGGGTAAAAGTTGCCCGAAGCCTTCAGAGTCTGTGTTTGTGTAGCAAAGGTTGGGAAATTATTCGCTCCATCTGCTTCTAACAGAACTATTTTTATTATTTATTTTTGATGACAATAGTCTTCACACTGACAAACACTTGCAGAACTTTAACCTCTTCATTATTAGAAACCTACGGGTACGCAGCAGATCCTTGCTATGCAGTTTTCCTCTTAGTTCTGGGCGTCGGGTCTCTATCACTGTGCACCAAGGAATCCTTAACAAAAGTTGCTCCTAGTTCTGGGGAGCTTTGCTATGCTGAGAGCAGAAAGGAGAACTGGTTAGCATAGGCATCCAGAGCAGCTGCAGGCAGTTGTGCTAACAGGCAAGCCCAGCTAGCAGAATACAGGGCATTACTGGCCTTGAAGCAGAGAGTAAGTACATCAGGAAGCCAAAACTGAGCCCCAGACTTTCCAGTGTACAACGTGCCTGGCTGGTACAGCCTGTTGTCCTGTAGTGGCTGTGGTTCAGAGGGTAAAAATACTGCTAAAGACCTCTTAAGAGCTGCTCCCTTTGCAAATAGTCTGCGTTTCATGAATCGTCTTTCTTGCACTCCAGCTTTGCATCTGTAGTTTAGCTGTTGATGTTTTGTTAGGGTGTCAGAATGCAAAGGATTTTCCCTTATGAAATCTTCAGCTAGCTGGAATAATTGCCATGCGTGCTGGGAACAAGAGCCTAACGAGTGCCTGAAATACCTGAGCAAATTGCTCCAGAGTCAGTGCAAGAGAGACTTGCTCTTAACGCTGCCGAGTTCCCTGATCTGACCTAGAAGTCATGCTTTGCTTTTAGGCTGATTGCAAACCTGATAATGTTTTCTAAAGTACTGTAGGAGGAAGGAGCCTGGGTTTGTAAAAAGCATATCATACTGGTAACTTGTAGTCACAACATGTCAGCCCAGTGTTTCTGCACTGTTCGCAGTGTCAAGGAAGGCATTCTCACCTGCTCCGCGCTCCCGATCACTTATCTCCTCTGCTCCTGCAGCTCTTTGCCTCTTAGATGTCTATTTTGTTTGCTGTAATCTTTATGATATGTTAGAGGTTGTAGATATTTGACACTTTGATAGTGGGTGTTGCTTCTTTGTCTATCTTGCGGCTGCTGAGCACAGGCATGGCTGGCACCGGTGCCAGCAGGCCGCGCTCTGGCACGTGTCGGCACTGCATGTGGTGCTCCAGGGCAGCCCCAACACGCCACCAGGGCAAGAGAAAGGCTGCTGCACATATCAGGTTTTGGGGGAAAGCAAGGAGGAGCTGTGTTTGTGGGGGGGGGGGTTTGTTTACTTTTCTACCCAATGTTACAGTTGTATAATAAAAGCTTTTCCACCCAAGCTCTGTGTAGATATTGCTGGTAGATTGTTGTTGCCTGTGGCAGCCACAATGGCAAGTTCTGCTGTGCTGTATGCAGCCTGGGGACTCCAAGGCAAGTTATCACACCTCCACGGCTCCTTCCTTTAATTCACAAACCTTGTGAAGGTGTAGGGAGAGAGGGAGGGAGAAAAACTTTAATGTACACAGTAACCTAGTCGCAGGGGAGAGAGAATCAGAAAAGACTGATGCTGCTTACTTGCACTTCTGGCAACATTACAGAAGCAGACAGGTTTCTTCTGAGTGGAATATGAGTTTTTCCAAGATTATTAGTAGAAAGACATTCACCCAGTAGGAAAGGAACAAAGGTATCTGTGCACAGTAATTGCATTCTCTCAGTCTGAAGCTCTGTGGGACATGGTGATGGGGCTAATTCACCTACTCTACATCCTCATCATGAAACACCAGTTCATTGATGGTATACTCATCTGAACTGGAAATGTGAAATGCTTGGTAAACATTACCCTATGGGGAAGTCGAAAGCTAATTGCCCATCATGACAATTCCCAGTAGACTCGTGAATCTGAAGTCTCGGTGTGAACGCTAAAAGCTCATTCCAGGGGTTAAAGAACCCTGCTGACAGATGGGATGTCAGGAGAGAGACATAATTGCACAACAGAAGTGGTAACCTGTACAGCTTGGAAAGAGAATAGGACACCGCTCCTGCATCTTCAAACAAATAGCGATGGCCAGGCCTCTGAACTCTATCAGGAAAGATCACCCCACCAAGATGCAGCAATGCTATGTGGCCTTCCTTCATACAAATGCTGTCTTTGTCCCTCCTCCCTCAGCTGTACCTCTTTTCCTAAAGTGATCTGAAAGTTCTACAACTTGGTAATGGTTTCTTGAAATAGCTTTGGTGAATATCAAACATACCACAATGTGGTGGCAACAGAAAGAGTGTGCACGCAAAGGCTTTCATCTTTCTCTCTACACAGTGGCTGGAGTAACTTTCAAATAACTTCTTTAGCAATTGTACTAGGGTGGTTTGAATGCAACTGCAAAATCTGCTGAAGCGAGAGTGAGTAAATGATACAAAAAGAATTTCAGGTATTTCAGACTATTCACATCTGAATAGCGGCTGTAGTTTCAGGAGTCCACTTGCACATGCAGTGGGGAATTCAAAGTGGTTTTGTAAGATAAAAGGTTGCATTTTTATCAGAGGTAAGGCCTTTTACTGAAGACTTCTCATCAAAAGAAATTAAGACAACCCAATTTAAGATAAACTACACAGACATCTCTTAGCATCATTTTCATGTTTCATTATTAACATGAAATATCAGAAATGCTCACCTTGTTTCATCAGTCACTGTAAAGAAGATGGCTGAAAAAAAGGTGAAATGCTCTTCATGTTTACTTGATGCATCCTTTCCTTTTAGAAGGTAGAGGTTAGAGTTATCTTTTGGCTTCTAAGTTCCAGAGCACCAGAGATTTTTTGATAAAGTTCCCCAAAACAAATGTTGACAATGTTACTTTTGAATTATTTTTTTAATGACCAGTAAATAGAATTTCTATCCAAAAGCTGCTCAAAATTTGTGCCAATTAACTTTTGCTAGATTTCATGAGTTGCAGGAGCAATGGCAGGCTCTGCCTTGAGTTTGTTCCTAGTCGCTAGAGATAATGATGTTTAATTTCAAATGAGGAGCCAGTTAACTATATGTGACCTTCACATTAACTTCATTTCATCACTTCCCTTGTTGTGTAACATTCTAACAGGGAATTAAACTAAATAACTTAGATGGACGTGCAGTGATGTATGATGGTCACTAGAGACATTTTAAACGGTGCAGCCAGCTGAGTGAGGTTACTGTGCTATCTTTATTCCTTTGTGTCCATGAAGTGTTCTGTTCTGATTACAGCTTACTTAGGCAGCCTAGGATTGAATTTTTTTTCCCCCTTAACTTAGGCAATTGGCTGATCAAGGACAACTCTTTAAGCAGGGTTGAGAGATCTGTAATAAATTATCAAAGACCTGGGAAGCCAGCTTCATAATAAATTATCCCAAGCCCCACAGTCCCTAGCATTGCAATTGGAATTCATGGGAGCCTGGCCTGACATGTCTCAGGAGGAAGTCTTAATCCTTCAAGTGAAAGCCTGAGAAACTTGGCGTGACAGAGTGTGTAAGATAAAGCCATGACGATCTGCCAAGACCATTTTAGAAATGTTGTGCTTAATGCCCTCAGCTACATTTCTCACTTGTATTGTTCTTCCTTCAATGGATCTTTAAATCTATTGGCATGCTGAAGTATGGATGGGCCAACAGGACAGGTGAACTTTTAATTATCTGTGCATTGCACTTCTCTTGTAGTGAATACTACGGGGTTTTGGTTTCATAAATATGTCTATGTGTCCATAACCACACTGCCATCATCAATTCCACCAATGGGAACAGAACATGAGGTGGCAGCAACATTTAATGGGGGCTGCTGCTGCCCCCTTCCCACCTCACAGTGTCTCTATCCACTGTATCAGTTCCAGAGTAAAAGAAAGCACACGCAAATGTGCCAGCAGAATCAGAGCTTTTAGCTGCTTGGCTTTCACTTTACTGCAGTTATTTTTTCTGATTCTCAGGTGTATTTGAATCAAGTTGAACTGAACAAGGCTCAGAGGGATCCATAAAACCTGGGGAAAAAAAAATCTTTAAATATCTTTTCTCTACATAAAATTGTAATGATGTTAAAGTGTTTTCAGTGGAGACTTTGTAGTGTAGAAAATGTGTTTCTTCAGGAAGCCAAGAATCTTCTTTTTAGGGTGACATTCATGATTTTTTTTTCTGTAATAGTGTTGTGAAAGGCTTCCACCTTAAACCTACCATTAGAGAAAGATACTCTGTTCTCATATCCTGAGCTAATTTAACTTTTGATGGTACTTTCATTGTTCTGGAAAGTGACAAAGGAGAATGTGTTGTGGCTGAGAGATCAGAATCAAACAGTTATCTGTTGAATTAGTCATCTGATGAGAGGATTAAAGGTTAGAACAAAAAAATGCATGTAAGATGCATTAATGAAAGGTTTCTATGTGGCACAGCAAGATCTGAATGACAGGTGTACGTTGTGCCGTGCAATACTGTGTGGATAAAGCATCCACCTAGATTCTGTAGTTCTCTATTATTTGTATTGCAGTGTTTTCTGAAAACCTGAGAACAACTGCATATTGTTTCACAGTGTGTTTATAAGCATTGGAAAGCTGGTCAGGAAAGTGAAGAAAAGATGTATGGTGATAACTGTATTTCCAAGGAAACAGTGGAAGCAGGCTTGGAGAAGTGCCTGTTGGTAGATGATGTGTTGTGTGTTGTATGATGACATTAAAGGGAGGCTTCTTGTGCTGCATGGAGATATTTTCATGTGTGCCCAGGAGCCAGTCTGCCCAGTGATTAATATTAGTGTTATTCTTCCCTTTTGATTGAAACCCCTCTGGAGTGGAATGCAACCAGTAACTTCAGCATTAGATTATTAATGTTGCTGACACACAGAGAAACTGTTGCTAAAGTTGCAAGGCTTAACCAAATGGATAACCACAACATGCTGTTCCTCTACAAAGATGTTCACAGCCCTGCATGATACCACATCCCCTGACTGTGACCCAGCAAGGCACTCATGAGCAGTTTTCAGGACAAGGATGATGCGCTACATCAGCCCAAGAGAGCCTCCAGCACCCTATGTGATCAGTTACCCCTGCAAGGACCCTTTGCAGTACTGTCTGTAGAGCTTGCAAGGCACCAAAGAAAAGATTTGGTTCCCTTCTACTGATGGTGAGAGAAAGATCTCTTCATTCTAAGAAATGTTTCACAAGAATAGGTAGCTGCTGCTTAAAGAAATTTTGTTACATAAAATTAATATTTCCTTAAAATGTGTGTATATCTACTCATTTATTTGATGCATGGTGCAAGACTGATAGTCTTTGAAGTAGGGGCATGCAGTTGTTTGACAGCATTATCAGTGCTGAAAACTTGCTTCTCAAACTCTTACAATTCTTAGAAAAAGTAACATGTTAATTTTTACAATTCAATTGTAATTTTTGGTTGACTTGGGGGTGGATTTTTTTTTTCCCCAATAGAAGCAATATGGGAGAGTTATCCCAGTCTTACTGTTTCATCTGCATGTGAAGCACATCTAGCTTCAAGTGAGATCAGGACTGTTGCAAGCAGTTTCTTTCCAGTGCAGCTATCCCTGGGTGAGTTCTGGACTGCATCAGTTGTGCACTGAAGCTGTGTTCAAGATGTAATTCTGTTTGTGCTGGACCTGGGCTCCAGTAGGCTGCTGGGGCTGACCCAGCCCCATTTCACTGAAACACCAAGGGCTTGTGCGTGGCCTTCTTCCTGTGGTGGAAGGAAAAAGAAATGGAGCTGTTTCAGTCAGAGAAGGTGTAGAGGAATGTGCATCTTGGAGGACATGAGAGTATGGTGTTGTGGGGTATTAGCTTAGAATGTGAGAGACTCACCTTTGTCTACTGATTCAGATCCTCCTGCTCCCATACTCCGTGGGGTGTGGAAACCAGTGGGATGCAGGCTGTTCTTAGGAAGCCTGATCCATTTCTTCCCCCCTCTGCTGTTTCAGTTTGAAATTTCATTCTGGATGTTAGAAATGAGTGTTCTGCTGCAGATCAAGTATACCCTTCCTTTCTGAAAAGGGAGTTTTGGTGAAATTCAGTTACCTTGTTTTAGTTACTTTGGTGCACTCTCATAAAATAGCAGAGAAACAGAAATTTTCTAACTGGCTCTGCAGGACAAATTAAGCCTATCTCAGGGACATAGGCTTTATGGCAATCCTTATCACTAAGCAGGGGGAATCAAATCTGAAAACAAAACAAAACAAAACAAAAACCAAAAAAACAACTCAAATAATAAATACATTTGAAAGTGTATTTTTAATTACTTTATAGAGCATTGGGAATTAAATGACACAAAAGATTTTTTTTTTCTTTTTTTAAATAGGAAATTAGTTTCATATTTTTAACTTACTCTTTTTGGTCAAATTCAGGAAAGCTGACTAGTGTATCATCTTTATGTAATCCTACTCTTTGTGTAAGGGATTTCATGCTATCATGTGCTGTATAAACACAGGGCAAAAAGGTGGAGCTATTCCTAGAAGTTACAGCATTTATGAAAATTGAGGAAAACTTAATGATGCTGGGAATGATAAATAAGTGAAAGCAACAGAATTTTGGCAGCTGTTCTTACTAGACACTGAGTAATTACAGAGTGCCAAAATATTTTTAATTTTCACAAACCATAGTATTGCTTAACACCTGACAGGACTAAACCCTACAATGCTGAAGCAACCAGGATACCAAAGAGCACGAGTTTTGTTAGAGCCTTTTCTTGATTTTTCCTTGTTCTTACAGGACACAAAAGAGCAGAGCATACAACAGCCAGAACCACAGCAGCATTTTTGCATACACAGAAAAGTAACAGAAATAGCAAGGCACTGATACACATGAGAAAAATTGCATCAATACTTTAGTCATACATCAGCTTATGAATACTGTATTGATCTGTTTTTCTTCCTGCATCGAGATAAGATTAGTGTTACATGCACAGAGCTTCCTTAGCTATTGGATGTGAGGATTAGTGATTGGAGCAGGAGGGCAGGTAGTCAAGAAAACCTGAATCATAAGTTGGACAAAACACTCCTGCTTTTCTTTTCTTGCTTTCCCTACCTCTTATTGTGTCCAGAGAGATACTTCATACTTGCCTGTTATACAGGTCTGATGTCAAGTATCTGCTGGACAATTCAAGTGCTTTTTAGATGCTGTATGTGCAGAAAACCTGCTGCTGTTATTCTGGTCCATCAATGTCCCTTTCACACTGTTGCATTTTTTTGCTTTGCAGTATCTATGTCGCTGGGGCAGCCAGAGGCCCAAACTAAGTGCTGTGCCAGTGCATAAGCATGTTGCAGGAGTTAGTGCTTGTGTTTGTGGAACCAGTGTCTACAGATCTTAGGTGACAGTGCTTGCAGCTGGCTCCCTCCACCAACCCTAGAGGCCTGTCTGCTGGCAGAGGAAGTCTTATATTCTCCATCTCTCTGCTAAGTAATGTGGCTTTCTCTCCAGAGCTTGCTATGTGTGTCTGCATCTCAGGGATGTGAAAGAGTCTTCTGATGATGTATCATACTTAAGGCTGCAGTGGAAATAATAATAAAAGGAATCAATTGCTTAGCAAGATAGTTTGCCCAAGCTTAAAGTTGTGGTTGCAGTTTCCTCCTTCTTCCCTTGTGTTTTTTGTAGGACAGAGGGGAAAGTAGGAAAAACAAGTCAGGTAGCTGCACATCATGACAACGGATGATAGTAAGCAGCTTTGGTGGCCTTACTCCTGAAGTGTTGCCACTTTCTCTGATAATTTGAGCATGCTGACTAAGGATAGGAGGAGAAATGAGCTGGTACAAAGGAAACATGGAGTGTCCCATACTTAGAGAAATGTAGATTACTGTCTCCATGAGGAAAATTTCTCTCACTGGCTTTATTGAAAATGAATTCAACCATGGGAGGAACCTGCTTGCTTTTGTATTCTTACTTAAAAGCAGTTCTGTGATAGGAGGTGATTTGGCCAAGCCCTGTTGGGAAGTTACCATGTTGCAGTCCAAACCAAGGCCCTGAAACTCTTGTATATTTTGGGAGCTTTTGGAATTTGTTGGAGTCTGAGGTTTAGTTTCTATTTTTGTATCTCTTTTTTTTTTTTTTTAATTTTTATTTTTTATTTAGGGTGTAGGGTGCAAGTGAGAGAGAAATAAACACCAAGATGTCTGACAAGTAAACAGACTTCGCAGAGGGATTTTTAGCACACCACTGCTTTTATTTAAAGCATGCTGCTGTTCCTATTTAGCAGCTCTGCTGCCAAGCTCCAAACCCAATCTAAGTTTGCTCTTCCCTTGGGAGTCCCCTTTACTGAATTTGTGGTGAGTCAGGAAGTATTTCTGCCTCCCTCAGTGTGCTCCTGGGACAACAAGAGCCAAAGAGGAGAAGGACTTTTGCCTTTCTGCATTGGCTGCTGATCTGATTTGCTCCCATCAGGTGATCAGATACTCCTTCAGGGGTGATTTACCCCTGTGGCTCTCTCTATGACAAACTGGCACTCCTCAACAGGAGTTATCTTACAGTCTGGACCTACTGCCTGTTGGTTTCATAGCAAATAGGTCAAAGACCTCCATTTTCAGTCTCAGGTTTGTGCACTTCCAGGCTGCAACTGAATACAAAATTCATCATGTCCCTAATCTGGGTCTAGCTGCACGCTTGCTGCCCCCTTCTCCCAGCTCAGTGAGTCCATGTTCAGTAGCAGGGTGTATTGCTTACAGGCAGAAAGCCCATGCAGGTGCTCTCCCAAAAGCTGCATGTAGTACTAAATACTAACTTTTCAGTGGCAAAAACCCAGTGGAGAATGCAGTGCTCTTTGGGAGGAATTCCATTTCTTTACATGTTTTCCATGCCATAGCAAGATTAACCTACCTGTATTTCATCTCTTTATGCCAGTGAGAGACATGGTCCTTCTGATCCTAAATACTTTCTCTGCACTTCATCCATCCAGAACACATGCATGGAAAACGCATTGATTCTGAAAATCTTTCCTCTTCCCATCCCAACTAAAGATGTGTTTTAGCATTAGATTTTAAGAGATTGGGTGAAAAATGCTGAAAATACCAAGACAGAAGGAGAGCAAGGTGCAACTGAGGCCTTTCGTCAGATGGTAAAAAAAAAATTTTCAAGACATAAAGCTGCAGCTGCCCTTCAATTAATTTCTTGAATCTACTTTTACCCTGCAAATGTTTCAAGTTCTTGAGGTGAATGTTTTATGGAATATAAACTAACTATGTGTAACTACTGCAAGCTGCAGGTACAACATTTTGCCTAGGGATGAGACAGCAAAGGGGACTGACTTTTTGAGAAATATTTTTATTGTAGTTCTTTACCCATCTTAATGATGCTGAGGCATAAACTAGCACTAAGGGAGGGGAGAAGGAAAATTGGATTTCTACTTATGTAGAAGTCAGCTTGCTTGCAATTCAGTGTATGAGGTTACCTGAGGACAGTTTTACTCCAGAAGAAGAGAGGGAAGGGGGGAGATACACACTTGGGTATTACAACAAACAGGCTATTTCCAAAACTTATTGAATAAATAAAGCTTTTATCGAATAAAATAAAACTTATTAAAACCACTCAGCCTGCTTCAAATGGTGTCATATTCAGAAAAGCCAGGATAAGCAAAAAAATAAATTGCATCCCTTTTGCATTAAGTCTGCATTAATATTGTTGGTTTGTTTATGATCTTTTGATTGTCACATCCATTTAGGTTTGCTTCATTCTTAGACTGTTTCCAGAGGGCTTTTAGCTGGTGTGTACATACATTACTTCCTCACTTTCGTTTGATGTTTTAACTGAGGATGAACCTACTTAGGAGGAAGTGTAGTTAAATTTGGTTGACTGCATTTCCCCCTTCTCATTCTGTTCCTAATTCTTTTCTAGCATGCAAATGTTTTAAAGGCAGCAGGCAAATCTTTCTATTATAAACCAGTACTTCACATACTGCCAAATGGTCCTGGTCCAACAATCATCTTTCAAGTCAGTGGGAGTCTTTCCGCAAACCCTTCTGTCACTGGGAGGCTTATGTGACTCAAGCGCTTTGCCAGGCTGAGGTCTAAATAGTCAAAGTAGCACATTATGGGCAAGACATTGTGTTGTCTCATGCCCTCTGCAGTCATTTGGAATAGGCTACTCAGGAAGGTGGTGGAGTGACCATCCCATGGTGGTGTTAGGCTGGCAGTTAGACTCAGTGATCTTAGAGGTCTTTTTCCAATCGAAACAGATCTATGGTTTACACTCTTGTCAGGACTATTGAAGAATGTTGCCTCCTATTCCTACCAAAACAACTGTGCTATATCTCACAGCTTCTGCTGGCACTAGGAAGTACTGAGTCATATTGAATTGGACCCTCTCTGTTCAAAATGATCTTTGGTTTATTTTGTCATTGCAGTTCCTCAGACACTCACCAGCCATCTCTTTTGCCCATGATGTGGTAGTTGAGCCCCGTGGTAGGAACAAGTCTTTTCTAAGGCTTTGCCTGAGAATGGATCTGGCTCCCAGTGCTCTGTTTGGTGTCTCACATAGCTTTTCAAGACTTTTTGTAGTATTCTATAAAAGTATAAAATCATGTCACACAGTTCTGTGCTCAGCTCTGGATTGCCATGTCCAGAAGCAGAGCTCAGACTTCTGCTGACTGTCTGGTTGTGAGACATATTGCTTGTACCACCACATTATGATGTGTCATCAGCATTGCAAATCTGCTAGCCCTAATCTTAGTTATCTTTTCAGTGTCTTTTAAAACTTTATGAAGATGAGGTGACTGAGACTGATATTTTAAGAAGTTTACATGTCATTGCTGGTACATGACAGAGCTATAGAGAAGAAACAATTTTCTCCATTCCTTTTACAATATTAAAATTTATTTCAGGAATTGTTTATTTTCTCTGTTGTTGTTGTTAGAAATATTATTGGAATCAGCTAGCTCTCTTTGATTAAAATATTGAACTCTTGTTTGATAAAGATTTTTCTAACTGTGCTGTTTGAAGCACTTGAGAAAAAATGTTATGTTATCAAAACCCATCAGTTAGGTTTTTTCTCCCTCCTCCCCCCCAAAAGAAAAACCCCAAACCTTTACCTGATCTTTATGAACAAAAAATATTTACAATAGTAATAAAAAAATCTTATCTTTTCTTTATTTGCTGTTGAAAATGAAGGCAGATAAAGGTATTCTCCATGATTTTGAGTTCTTGTCACGGATTTAATCCTGATTTGAGAATAAGCAGATGAATG
>VWYK01114743.1:0-17254 GCA_013399775.1 Semnornis frantzii | reverse complement strand
TGTGTGTCTGTATTACCTTAAACTTGTATATTTCTGTAAATATTCGTGTATATACTGTATATATTTGCTTGTATATTGTGCTGAGCTGTAAATAGAGCTTCATCTCTTAACTTCCAGCCGGCTGAGAGTCTAGCCTGGGTCATTTTAAAGTGTGGGGGGGGCGGGGAACTCCCAAACCGTCACACTCCCCTCTGCCAGTTTAAACCCATTACCCCTCAACATTGTTTGGTAAAGTTAGGGAAGTCCCCCAGACTGCTGCTCTGAGGTTGAACTTGCCTCACTATAATATAAGGTGATAAACCACTCCTTTAGAAGCCCCCTACCCCTATCAGCCCCTTACCCGGCCGGTGCCTCCCTGCCCGTCGGCCGTCCTCGGGCACCGCCGGCCTTCGCCGGACGAACCGCGGCCGCCGTTGCCCCCAGGGTCGCTAGGCGGCGCCCTAAGGGACGGCGGCGCCTCAATAGGCGGGAGGCGGCAAAGGCAGCGCAGGCAGCGCAGGCAGCGCAGGCAGCGCAGGCAGCGCGCGGGTGGAGAGCGGCGTTGGTGAGCGTCGCGGCGTTTCCAGGCTGTGGTCCCGAGGCACAGGAACGTCTTTCGGAGCCAGTGACCCTGTGGAGCAGAGGGGGCAATCCTTGGGCTCGAGTGCAGGGGCACAGGGGGCTCTGCGAAGTGATCTTCAGGCAGCACTTAAGGGTCTCTGGAGTGGCAGGGTTCGTAGAGGGCTATCTCTGGATCGAGGATTTAGAGGTGAACCGAACCCCGGGGATGTAGTGACTGGGGGGCTGTAGTCCTATGGTACAGACAGCATGTGCAGGTCAGAACTCAGCTGGGGACCAGGGGTGCTGGTGGGTGGCAGCTCTGGCAGGGCATCAAGGACTTGTACAAGTTGTTGGGAAGCAGCAGGCAGGGAGCCTGGCTTGCTGCCCTCTCCCCCACCACCTTTCAGCTGGTAAGGGGTAAAAAGTACTTTGCCTGTGTTTGAGGAGCTGTGGGATGAATTGTTTTCTGCCTGCTTCTGTTTCCTCTTTAGTGTGGACATGGCGAAGCAGGTGCAGCTTCTGGAGGTGCTAAAGAAGGAGATCAGATCGCTGCTAATAGCTGCCAAAGAGGGCTTAACGCCAGCAGAGCTGGAGCAGGAGTACCTGGCCATGGTCGGCAAACCTCTCCCTCTGAGTAACCTGGGCTTCCAATCCACCTTGGAGCTGGTGGCAGATATGCCTGACGCTGTCAGAATCTGCCCTTCTGAGAAAGGCACTTCTGTCCTGAAAGGTGCGAGTTTGTTTCCTTCCAGGTGGAGTTGTTTTGAACCACATACTGGTGCAAAGTGAGGATGCTTCAAAATGGGGATGTGTGGGATGGATTCCCAGGTCTCATATCTCTCTTACTCTTTTTCTCCTATAGCTTGGTTTAATTTCATGTCTTTGATGTTTCTTCTTGTATTTCAATCTGCCTTCTGAAGTTTTTCTGCTCCTTTGTTTGGAATAATCACCCGGGCTTCTAGTTATTTCTGTAAATTTGGCCTTCTGCACTCAGTTTAGAAACTGCAGTAGCATTTCTTAAGGGTGCACTGGAGCTGATGAACATCACTTTTCCTGTAGCTGCAGACTCCAGCAGGACCCAGGGGTGGGACCTCATGGCAGAAGCTATGTTTCCCTACCTGACCCTATGGGAAGTTTAGTTTGCATCAAAGAACCTTTTTTGTTTTCGTTGGAGCAGAGCTATGGAAACAAATGGGAGGTGCAGAGTGTTGACTGGGAAGGATGGAATGCTAGGGGATTTGAGAGTGCCTCATTAAGACAAGGGGCTGCTCTCCAAGGGGACTGCCTGGGCAGATGCTCTGTGGTGGGGATTCATTATGATTCTGTCTGAGGTGAGCAATGAGCCATTTAGTGTTTTCCCAACAAAACTGACAGCAGCTGAGTTTCCAGCTATGATCCTGTATCCAAAAGTTGTGACCCACTTGGATCTGAATTTATAGGGTTGAAGGGGCAAAATGGTTGTTGACTGTTAGAAATGGTTCTGCCTGGTTGCAGGGGGAGAGACAAAGTGATTGCCCTGCTGGAAATCAGCCAAAGTTTAGTGTCATTGCTTTCAAAGGAGGCACCTGCTTCTGAAAAGGTCGGAGGGAGAGGGAAAGGAGAGGAGGTTTGCCTGTGTAGTGCTTTTAGTGTTTTAGTATGGCCGCATAACAGTTTCTTTCTGTTGTAGCTGTTGCAGATGAGACCACCAAAACGATTGCCAAACTGGTTGCCAGGCAGAGAAATGGCAGGGCACGGAGGAATGCTGCTGTGCAGGCAGATGCTGCTTCACCCTCTGAGAATCCCCAGCGATTCCCTCAAAGGGGCAGGGCTCCTGTCCTGCCAGCAACGGGGAAGGCTGAGCTGCAACACCTGCTGAGTTCCTCACCAGTTCTTCTCTCGGACTTTGACAAGGCCTTCTTCAGACACTTTGGCCAGGAGTTCCAATACACACAGTATGGATTTTCTTCTGTATCTGAGGTCCTCAGCAGTGTGTCTGATATCATTGCAATTGAGCAGACAGCAGCTGGTTCCTTGCTGACCCTGAAGAACCACCTGGAAAGTGAGATGGAGAAAGGAGAGATGCTGCAAGGTGAAGCATTGTGTGGTGTAACTGAAAGCGTGGAGCTCTCACAAGCACTGTGGCCAGGCACTTGTGTTTCAAGTGGATATTGCTGCATTTCCAGTTGCTGTAGTAGTCCCAGTTCCCCTGGGTTTTAACACAGGAGGGCAGTGGGGTGCTGCAAAAGTAGCTGCCCCAAGGCAGTTATTGATAGCAGAGAGTTTAACTGGAAATTTTCTACAGGTTGACACTGGTTTGGGGGGGCAGGGAAAGGAGAGATGTTTATCATGTTCAGAGACTTTCTGAACCTGTGGACTGGAATTTCTGGGCATTCCAGGCAGCAGATGACAAGGTAGAATGATTTCCTGAATGTCCACTCTGCAGGCTGGTAAAGCCTTTTCAATGTGCTTTTGGATGCTGGAAACCTGGTCTGAGGCATAGCTACACTGTTCCACAAAAGAAACCAAAAGAGGCTGCAGAGTGCCTCAGAGTTCCCCTAACAGTTGTGAGAGAAAGCAGAACATCACCTACCTGCCAAATTCTTGGGGAAAATTAATTTTATCCTTGTTCTAGCAACTGATTGAACCTTTAGCATGCTTAATAGAGCAAGTGGATTTTAGTTTGGTTTAATTTGTTAATGCACTGAAGGATTAATCTCCAGGATTCCTTTCCAGTGAATCCTTGGCACTGTGGTGGCTGTGAATGTTACTGGAGGTGAGGGAAACAGCCCCAGTGCTTGCAGGCTTTCATTTTCAGATGTCTTCTTTTTCTGCTTAATATGTACCACTATGTCAGTCTGACAGAAGATAACAACCAAATCATCTTTGTCTTTGCAGCAGCAGCACCTGCAGCTGATAAGCCTCCTTCGGAATCCAAACGTGAGACACAGAACTTCCACCTGACAGCAGATGAGAAGTCAGACCCAGTAGAAACACAAACAGGAGGTTTAGGTGATGACCTCCAACAAGTAAGCATCTGGATGAGTGATCTGTAGTTTTTTCATCTTTTGATCGAGGGGTCATCCTCTTTTTACTGCTGCTGTTGCTGTGGAGTTTGCATTGGTGATGCACTGTTGCCTCCAGACATTTCTTGTGTGTCTGTTCTAGATGAGTCTGAAAGTCACCAGGCTCATACTGACCCAGTGTATAGCTTTATGTGCCGTCCAGAATAGGTTTCTGTCTCGTGTCTTGAGATCTATGTGCTAGATCATCCCTGGCAAGTTAAGCATGACCCTGCTCCCTTTTGGTATAGTCACTTGCAGTTGGACTTCCCTGGCTTTGTCCTGTACCTGTTGCAGTAGGTGGGGCTCAAGACTTAAGCAACTGTGTGACAGAGCTGGGGAATGGTCCTCAAAGACCTTGATTCCTGCAATCTCAGCTCTGCTGTTTCATTGGGGTTTGAAATTTTTGGTGGTTTGGTTTGTTTTGTATTTTGTTCAGCAGGCTATTTTTTGAAAGGGGTAGAGAGGAACAGTACAGAGGCCCTGAACTGCCAAAGCCATTTGGGAGAATTTGTGTGCCCCCATCATCTTTAGGCCTTCTTTTTCTCAGCAAAATCCTCTTGTTGAGAGTTATTTCCTCTGCCAAGTTCATCTGGTAAGGCTGGAGCACAGCTGTTGGGTTGGAGTATGCAGGTAGGGAAAGGGTCCTGGTAGTGCTTTGTGTACTAATGAACTTGGAAGCCAAGCCTGATGATTTAGACTCTGTGCAGCACTTCACAAAACACACCCTTTAGAGATTTTTGTCAGGCTGTTCTGATACTGGAGAGAGGTTTCAGTCTGCTGAGCAGATCACAGGGAATTTCCCTCAATCAGAGCTTGGTAGTGGGAAGGGTGGAAAAGAGAGGGATATGGTCCAGGTAGCCCTTGTGTGATCTGATATAGGTGATCCTGCTCTGGCACAGGGGTTGGACTGAATGATCTTTGGAGGTCCCTTCCAGCCCCTGACATTCTGTGATTTTAATTTTTTTTTGCTTTAATGGAAGGACCAGTCACATGTGTTTAGTGTGTGACAACATCTGAGTGCCACCTTCCTCTTATCCCTTGTAGCCTCAAGATTTGGAGCAGCTGCTACTAGACAAGTTGATACTGACTCCAGAAATCCCCTCAGACGCCATTCAGGGCAGCAGCCTTTGTGGATTGCCACCACTGGAGAGAAGGTGCATGGTGGGAGTCTTTGTGGGATTCATCATCTCTCCGAGCCAGTTCTACATCCAGATCCGCAGCAGGGAAGCACCTGATGAGCTGCTGGATATGATGATTGAGATGAGGTACGAGCATGCTGTGCTGCTGTGGGGTATGTGTCTGCCCTGAGGGAACAGGGCACCCAGCTCTTAGTTGTGGTGACTGCTGGCTGGCTTACTTGATGGATAGGTGCTGATGCTGGCCTGAAATGTGTACTCATATGTTTACCCACTAAATAGCAATGTGTCATAGTTTGTGTCCAAGACAGTCATAACCTTGAAAAGCCTGGAAGGGTTATGGAAAGAAATTTAGGGTCCTTTGCACCTCTCTGTGGTCTGTGCTAGTCTTGCTGATGTGCTCAGTTAAGGCTTTTCCTCCCATCTCCAACACACACTGAAAAGCAACAGGCAAGTGGCCTTTGCACTGTGTCTGTTTGAAAGCAGCACCTCACCAGGGCTTGCTTTGTGTCAGTTCCATTACGTACTGGGGGTTCTGCTCCACCATGACAGTGCTACAGTGACTCTTTAATTGTGAGCCAGAGTAAACTCCTGGTGTTCATGGGGCACATTTCAGTGTGATTCCAGACTCTGCAGACAAATACTGTGTAGTGAGACAGTGCTCCAGAACCTGCTTCATAAAGAACATGTGTCAAGGTGATGTTGACTAAACATGTCAGTGACTAAAGCACCTGTGTTTAGCTTCTGAGTAATGCCCATTAATTAACTTTGTGCTGGACCCCAAGAGTATCATTCCAATGTTACAAACTTTGCTTTGCATTTTTGGTTGTCATTTCAGTTCAAGCATGGCAGGGCAGAGATGTAAAGGAGCTGTTCAAACAGCTCCTAAAAATCCATGCCCCAGGGGGACTTTGAGCAGTCCTGATTGTTCTGAAGCCCCCCGTGTTTCACAGGCTCACAGGATGTTAGGGGTTGGAAGGGATCCAAAGAGATCATCCAGTCCAACCCCCCCTGCCAGAGCAGGACCATACAGTCTCACTCAGGTCACACAGGAACACATCCAGACAGGACTTGAAAGTCTCCAGAGGAGACTCCACAACCTCCCTGGACAGCCTGTGCCAGTGCTCTGTAACCCTTACAGGAAAGAAGTTCCCCCTTGTGTTGAGCTGGAACCTTCTGTGCTGCAGCTTCCATCCATTGCTCCTTGCCCTATCCCACGGAGCAAGTGAGCAGAACCTGTCCCCCTCCTCCTGACCCTCAGCCCTCAGATAGTTATAAACATTTATTAGATCCCCTCTCAGTCTTCACTTCTCCAGACTAAGCAGCCCCAGGTCCCTCAGCCTCTCCTCACCAGGCACTGCTCCAGTCCCCTCATCATCCTCATAGCCTCCACTGGACTCTCTCCAGCAGATCCCTGTCCCTCTTCAACTGGGGAGCCCAAAACTTAGTTTCTCTCCTGCAGCCCAGCAAACACAGCTTCTCACGGTGGTCTCTTGCAGGCACTGTTACTCGCACAGACGCCTTTGCGATCGCTACGTCATGCCCGAGAGCTCGGTGCGGCCTGGGCAGCTCTGCTGCGTGCCGGTGGCGAACTGGTGGTACCGCGCAGTGATCCACCGGCTGCTCAGCCACCAGGAGGTGGAGGTCTTCTGTGCAGATTATGGAAACCTCCAGCTCGTCCCAAAGTCTGCCCTGAGATTCCTCAAGTAAGTGAATTATGCCTGGTTAGCAGAAGGGCTGAGGTTGGAGGGGCCAGGCAGAGCGCTGGAGCAGGTGGCAGGAGAGGTTGTGGAAGTGCAATGTGTGCTTGTGGCCAGGGTGGGCAATGCCGTTCTGGGGTGGATTAGTAGGGCTGTGGTTGGTAGGTTGAGAGAAGTTCTGCTCCTCTGCTTTGCCTTAGTGAGGCCACATCTGGAGTACTGTGTCCAGTTCTGCTCCCTCGGTTCAAGGGGGACATAGAACTGCTGGAGAGAGTCCAGCACAGAGCCACAAAGAAGGTGAATGAAATGGAACAGCTCTGGTATGAGGAGAGCCTGAGGGAACTCTTTAGCTTGGAGGAGACTGAGGGGTGACCTCATCAATGTTTATGAATATGTAAAGGGTGAGTGCCAGGAGGCTGGAGCCAGGCTCTGCTGGGTGATGCCCAATGCCAGGACAAGGGGCAATGGGTGGAAGCTGAGGCATAGGAAGTTTTATGTAAACATGGGGAGGAATTTCTTCCCTGTGAGGGAAACTGGAACAAGCTGCTCAGGATGGGTTGTGGAGTCTCCCTCCCTGGAGATACTCAAAGCCTGCCTGGGTGTGTTCCTGTGTGATCTGCTCTAGGTGATCCTGCTTTGGCAGGGGGGTTGGACTGGCTGAGCTTTGGAGGCCCCTTCCATCCCCTGAGATTCTGTGATACTGTCTCCTCCTCTGGAGACTTCCCAAACCCTCCTGGATGCAATCTTGTGCTGAATACCCTGGATGGTCCTGCCTTGGCAGGGAGTTTGGACTCAATGATCTCTGGAGGTCCCTTCTGACCTCTAAAGTTCTGTGATTCTGTGATCTCCTTGGTCAAGCAGGGCTGCCTGTGACCATATTGAGAACGTTTTTGACTTGTCTCTGGACAAAGCTGTTCCAGGGCTTGGTCACCTTCATGGTAAAAATGTTGTTTTCCAGCTGGTCAGTCCCTAAGGTACTGGTGTGTGGGTGGTGTTCCTCCCCAAGTGCAGGACTTTGTTGGTTCTTGTCAGCCCATTTCTCTGTCCTGCTGAGGTCCCTCTAAATGGCAGCATGACCCTCTGGTGTTACCAACCACTCCTCCCAGCTTTGTGTCATCATCAGACTTGCTAGACTCTTGACCATCCTCCAGGTGGTTAATGAGGATGATGAACAGTATTGGATCTAGGAGTGATTCCTGGGGTACACTGCTATTTCTTGGCCTCCAACTAGGCTTTGTGCCACTGATCACCGCTGTCTAGGCCCGACTCTTCAACCAGTTCTCAGTCTACCCCATACTTTGATGGCTTCTCTGTGAGTGTGTTGGGTCATAGGTTGGACTTGATGTTCTCAGAGGTCTGTTCCAGCTTCAGTGATTCTGTGATCTCAGTGTCAAAAGCCTTGGAGAAGTCAAAGTTAAACAGTATTTGCTCCTTTCCCCTGACCTACCAGGCCAATCATTTCATTGTATAAGATTGTCAGGTTGGTTAATCATAACCTGCCCTGGCTAGTCCTAGTCACTTTCTTGTCCTTCTAGTGCCAGGGCAGGGTACATTGTTCCATGGCTTCTCCAGGCACCAAAGTGGAGCTGACTGGTCTGCCTTCCTTAGGAAAGACACCTTGGTGTGCAAATTGCCTGCAGAGGTTCTGTGGTTCTACTGTAGTGGTGCCTTGCTGCAGCATTTCCTTGCTTACAGGGTAATGCTTAAGGTGGTAATGTTTAAGACCTGTTCTGATCACTCCAGGCCCTTTGCTTGTCAGCCTTCTCCATGAGTCCCTCACAGCAACTCTGGGCTAAGTCCTTTCCTGTTTTCACTCCTCAGCCTTTATGCTTGCCACTTGCAGTCACTTTGGGGCAAGCTCCCTAATCCTTCTTCCTGGGTTCCATGAATAGACACAGACATCCTCCTGAAGAGACTTCAGTCCAAGTGCATTTCAGCACCTTTTCCACAGTTACTTCTCCCACCTTGGTTGACTCTGTTCTTGCCTGGCCATTAGCATCCTTTGGTTCAAAAGTCTTTGCTTTCTGTAACGTTGTAACTGGAAGAGGATTGGTGGGAAGATACATGCGCGTGGGAAGGCCTAAGGGACCAGTTGTTCCTGCTGGCCCCCTTCTCTAGGTGTGAGGTTTTCCAAAGCTGCTGTTGGGTTTTAGTCACCAGTGCAAAGTCCAAGATGTGCCTCACTATTCCTCAGCTGATTTGAAAATATGGGAGAGGAGGAAGTTCTGCTTTTCTGCCTAGTTTTCCTTTGCTTTTGCTGTGATGGTGATGGCTTTGGTTTGTACTGCAGGCAGTGCTACTTGAAGCTTCCTGCTCAGGCCATTCCATGTTCCTTGGCAGGAGTAAAACCCACAGAGGTATGTGTTTGTGTCCAGGTTTGTTTGCTGACACAGGGATGAGAGCTTTCAAGTAGAGATTGGCTTTTTCTGCTGATCTGCTGATCACTCATGCTGGTGAATGTCATCAAACCATGTTTGGAATGAAGTATATGGGGCAAAAGGGCATTCCCAGCCTAAGTGACACTGCAGGCTTTGGGGATGTTTGAGGTCAGTGCTGGGAAGCTTCTCTGCCTGACTCTCCTGTTTCCATCCCTCACCTGACCTGGCTTAATTTAAGCCTTTTTGACAAGGGCCCACAAGGGGAGGTCTCAGATGGTAGCTGTTGGTCTGGTTTCAGTATCTTTACACTGGTGTTTCTCCTTGAAGTGTCCTTACACTTGTGTTTCTCCTTCAGGGTACGTGGTCCAATGCAGCAATTCTCTTGTTCAAGGAGTTGTGTGACTCCAAACTACTCGTGGGCTTTGTGGATGAATATGTTGATGGCATTTTGCATCTCTTCCTGTGTGACACGTCCACCGTGGAGGATGTCTACTTCCACCAAGTCTTGAGCAGTAGAGGACATGCTGCCATCTGTGAAGAGAACATTCCTTCCCAGGTGAGGAGGGAGGCAATGTGCTGCCAACAGGAAGGGCAGGGAAAGGATTGTTGGGTGCATGTAGTGGGAGGATTTTCAGCTTGAAGCAAGTGGTTTCATGAAGAGTAAGCCTGATGTTCTCTGCTGTCCTCTAAGTGACCACGTTGTGACTGCCTCCCATGCTGTCTTGACTGTCAAGAGTTTTCTTGTTGATGAAACTTAAATCTTTTGATAACAGCAGAGTTGTTTGGGCTTAGTAAAACAAACTGGTTTTGTACTGTCTTCTGACAGTGGACTCAAAGGTGATGTTGGAGGCTTTTTGCAGTTGATTAACTTGTTAGAATTGCAGCTTCATCTGAAGCTGCTGCTCATCTGGTATAAATAGGATGAAAAAGTAAAATAGCTCCAGGTGTTCTTGATGTAAAACCAAACTTAGAGGGCCTTGAGAGGCTGTTGAGAGATGTGTTGGTTGCTTGCTGTTAATCCAACAGGTTTTCCTAGCTACAATTTAAGAAGCCTCTGGCTCATCCAAACAGTTGATGAGAGAAAGTCAGATTTTTGGTGTCTCAGTTAAAGGAACAGGGCAGTTCAGTACATTGTTTTGGCCTTCTCTGCTCTAGGCATTAAAGGTTGGTTATGCTATTAACAAACTGATATATGGAAGTGGTTTAAAAAGTCTGTTGCTTTGTTGGTGAAATGGACAGTGTTGGATGGAGTAACCAGGGTAGACTGACATTGTGCCTTGGGTAGAGGTCGAGGTTGTAAGCCAGCACAGTTATGGCTTGGGCTCATCTGTGTCACTTTCTGAATGTCTCCGCTCAGTTTCAGGAAGAATTCTGTGGCCATGGAAACTGTTAGAAAGGTTCTGCCATGGTTTTGTCTCTGCTGAAAGTTGAGCTTTACAGCCCAGAGTGCTTGTGTCTGCTGGTGGATTCAACAGATGCAGGAAGTGTGTGTGGCTGGAATAGAGCCCCACAACTGTATTTTTCATGTGTGTGTCAGATTTTTGGGAGGAGGGGGCATTGCTGATTGATTTTTGTTGCTGGAGGGAGAGGAATTGATTTTTGTAGGACAATTTCTGTGAGAATTTGGAGCTGCCTTGTGGGTGGTGTACTTCTTCCTAAAACCTGCTAGAAACTGGCTCCTTTTTGTGATAGCTACAACAATGGTTCTCTTAACTGTACTGTTTGTTTATTTGATCCTAGGGATTCATGGAACTGAATCCTTTGGCCTTGTATATTCAGCCCAGTGGGCAGCAGAAGAATGCTGAAGTGGTGGAGCCAGACCTCAGTTTGCCACAGGAATCTCTGGATGCAGAAAGTGAAACAGCAAGCTCAGAGCTGGATGGGAGTGAGCACTGGTACCAGGTGGGAGTTTGGCTGTGCCATAGCTCTCACTCAATGAAATCAGCTCCAGGGATCAGCAGACTTGTATTGCTTTGGTTGCTGGTTTTGCTTTCATGAAAAGCAAGCAGAACTGTAATACAAAAATGATTCCATGTGGCCCATAAATGCATTGGTAGCTGCTTGTCCCCTGATCCCTTTGCAGACTCGAGGGAGTCTGTGTGCTTGGTGATTTCTCTGATCTCCCACAGGCACCATCATGTTTCAGTTAGAGAGAGAGAAGGGACTTGGAGAACTCAGGCCAGTATCAGGTTTTCCAGCTCAGTCTGACTTAGCACTGCAGTGCTTCGTACCCCAGGATTCAGGAGGGTGTGTGTAGGTTTGCCTTCTCAGGGTTACCAACTTTTCCTCCTCCCCTTCCTTAAGTGCAGAACTGCTGGACACTGTTGTATCACCTTGCTGTGTTTGGACATTTCTCTGTGATTAAATCTCTCAGAAGGCAGCAAGAACTGGAAAAGAGGAGTTTGCTTGAATAAAACTGAACTTCCAAAGCACTAAAACTTAGTGTGGAGAAGTTAAAGTGTCAGTTTCTTGTTCACATTATTTCCTGTCCTTCCATGTTCTCTCTGTCCTTTCCAAGTATCCCAAACTTCTCCAGGTAGAAAAGTTAAACCTGAGCAGAACAGAGAAGCTCCTTTGCATTTCTCTCCAGGTTAATCTGAGTGATGTCATCTGATTGCTCTGTTATTTGCTCCAGTGCATCTTGCTAGACCTTTTCTTGCTTTGTCATCTTAGCAATGGCGCCTGTCTGCTGAAGAGGAGATACAGGATGATGTGTGGCCACCTTTGGATGAAGGGAGTGTCCCAAAAACAACAGACCAAGACCCTGAACTTGTGCAAGGGGCTACAAATGAAACTCCTGCAGAGCTTATGGCAGTGGTTGAGGTGAGGGTGTTTTTCTCAGTTCTTGCTGTTGAGAGTGGTTGTTCTTGTTTGCAGATTGTTTGAATAACCCCTTGATTGCCTTTCCATGTCTCTTTCTACAACTGACTAGCAAGGAAACACTGACTGACCATCAGTATGGGCTCAGAACTTGACCTTCTCCTCTTTCTTGTTGTTTCTGGTCATCCATTAGTGCCCCACTGGCACATCAAAGTCTTGTGGAAACAAGACTGTTTGTAGATCAAAACTAAATGAAGAATTTTATTCCTCTGTTTCCCCTCCCTTTATGGTGCTGAGGGTTACTGGGAGTAGCTGGGGCTCTTCTGCCTCTCAGAGTGTGGCAGGGTCATGTTTTGGGCTGTGCTTTGAGAATCATAGAATCAGAGAATGGTCTGGTTGGAAGAGACCTCCAAAAGTCATCCAGTCCAACCCCCCCCTGCAGTCAGCAGGGACATCCTCAACTAGATCAGGTTGCCCAGAGCATGTTGAGCTTCACCTTGAATATCTCCAGGGGTGGGGCCCCAGCCACCTCCCTGGGTAATCTGCTCCAGTGTTCCATTACCCTCATGGTGCAGAACTTGTTCCTAATGGCCAGTCTAAATCTGCTCTAGTTTGAAGACATTGCCCTTGTCCTGTCACTGCAGGCAAACAGTCTCTCTCCATCCTCCTTGTAACCCCCTTCAGCTATTGGCAGGTAGCTATTAAGTCTCCCTGGAGCCTTCTCTTCTCCAGGCTGAACACCCCCAGCTCCCTCAGCCTGGCCCCACAGCAGAGATTCTCCAGCCCCCTGATCATTTTTGTGGCAGTCTTCTGGACCTGCTCCATGAGGTCTTTGTCCTTCCTGTATTGAGGGCTCCAGAGCTGGCATTGTGTGGCACTGGTGTCATCACTTTGCTTCTGAAACAGTGGTTAGTGATGAATCTCACAGGGCCTTCAGCATGGTCCTCTGCCAACCAAGCACTGCTCAGCCAGTGTCTCTCAGGGTTTGATGAGCCACAGAAGGCATTGTAGAGTTGGAAATGGGAGTGTGCCCATGAGGCTTTGGATAACCACAGCTCCTTACACATCTGAAAGGTGACAGCAGCTGAGACAACCATGAGCCAGCAAGGTGCCCTTGTGGCCAGGAAGGCCAGTGACATCCTTGGGTGCATCAAGAAGAGTGTGGCAAGGGAGGTGCTCTGCTCTGGCCTTGTGAGGCCACATCTGGAGTACTGTGTCTAGCTCTGGGATTCCCAGTTGAAGAATGGCAGGGATTTGATGGAGAGGGTACAGCAAAGGGCTACAGAGATGCTGAGGGAACTGGAACTGAAAGAATTGGTGCTTTGCTGTCTGGAGAAGAGCAGATCAGTGCTGATCAATATCCTTTAGGTAGGTGTCAAGAGGATGGGACCAGGTCAGTGGTGCCCAGTGACAGGGCAAGGGGTAATGGCCACAAACTTGAATGTAGGAAGTTCCACCTAAACAGGAGGTGGAACTTCTTTATGTTGAGGGTGGTGGAGCACTGAAACAGGCTGCCCAGAAGTGGTGAAGTCTCCATCTCTGGAGACAAAACCACCTGCACTTGTTGCTGCATGGCCACCTTAAGATGAACCTGCCATGGCAGGACTGCTGGACTCAATGATCTCCAGATTCCAACCTCTACCATTCTGTGAGTCTGTGACAAAGCACTTTCTAGAAGGATGAGTGGAGAGGTCTAGAACACAGCTGGAAGAATTGGTGGCTCTGGGAAGTGTGACCTGAAGGGGATTGGAGAGAAGTCAAGCTGGGTAAAGGGACTTCAGATGAATGAGGGAAGAGGAGAACTTCTTGTAGCAAGGTGAAATGCTGCTTGTCTGCCATAACTCAGCATGGAGGGCAACAATACTGATAACCACAGCACACATTGGTTCTAGCCCCTGGCTGTGGCTGGGACATGGGTGAGCATCCCTGGGACTTCAGTTTAACTGGCACTTCCTTGTGTTCTTGGGTGAAAACACTGGGGGATGTCCTCTGCCTCAGGTCTCTTGCAGGAACTGCCTCTGTCATCCTCTGTTCCGTGTGGGATTGCTGCTGGTGGTTTTTCCCTAAGTCATCATCCAGTTGCTGTCATTCCAGTTCTTCGTGGACTTTGAGAGACAATAAAGATCAGGGCAGTTAATGAGCCAAGTGTGCACTAACCACACCTTCTCCTGAGCCTTCTATCTGTGTTTGCAGACACCTGCTCAGTGCCTGCTCTCTCACTCAAGTCAGTGGAAGCCTTTGACACCTCTCTCTATTTCAAGCAGGCAGCAGCACCAAGCCATGATGACCCTGATCAGACAGGCAGATTTTCCAAGGAAGCCCAACTTTGTGAAGCTGTGCATCCCTCCATCCTGCCTACAGCAATGGCCTTCATGCTGGACAATCCTAATGGTACAGATGGTTTCCTTAGCTGAGTGGTTGCTGTGCTGCAGGCACTGCTGGGACTCCCAGCACTGCTGCTGCTTTGCCCCAAGAGATGAGAATGTTGGTGTTTCTGTGAGCTGCACATGGATGCAAGTGCATTGGTTTGCCCTTTGTGCAGCTGAGATGAATTTCCAAATGATTGATGGGAACAATGGATGGGGAGTTAGTTTTGTTGCCTCTTCTTGACTTTCTTCTGCTTTTCTGCAGAAGTAATTTATCTCTCCAGTCCAGACATCAGCCCCATGTTCATTTCATAGAATGGTAAGGTTGGAAGGGACCCCGAGGATCAGCCAGTTCCAACCCCCTGCCATAGGCAGGGACACCTCCCACTAGAACAGGTTGCTCAAGGCCTCATCCAGCCTGGTGCTGAACACCTCCAGGGAGGTTGTGGAGCACAGAAGCACAGAATGGGATCTTTGATCACATTCTGTGCTTCTGTGCTCCACAACCTCCCTGGGCAACCTGTGCCAGTGTCTCACCACCCTCACTGCAAACAACTTCCTCCTAACATCCACTTTCAATCTCCCCTCTGACACTTCAAACCCACTGCCCCTTGTCCTGGCATTATAAGACCTTGTAAATTTCATACTGAGACTCTCTCAGTATCCCAAGCACAAAGTGCAAAAGCATTTTGTTAACCTTGTAAGGTCTCTGGGGGATGTTTTGTCTTCCATCTTCCAAATGCTGAAAGAAGTGACAACATCCATGTGAGAGTTTCCTGGTTAACAAGGTGGTAGTGCCTCTTTGTGCCTTGAAACAGAATCACCTGCTGGCTGGAGTGGAGGCCCAGTTCTTCATACAGGAGCTATTCACTTCACCTCTGGTTTCCCACCTTTGGAGAAACTGGGGTGAGCACTGGGAGGAGAGGAGTAAATGCTCTTGGATTGTACTGTGTCAGGCTCCCCAAATAATTGTGCAGTAGAAAGTCCTCTTGCTGTGACCTGGTAAGGTTGAGGCAAAAGGGATTTCAGTCTATGCTGGTAGATTCCATCTTCATTTCTCTGTCTCTCTCCTTATGCAGATGAAGATCAAAAGAAGAACAAAGATCTTCCCAGCAGTGCTGCAGCTGCCCTGTGCAGTGCCAGTGGACTGTCTGACCAGGGGTTCTCTCATAAACTCTATGTCCCTCCTGCCATGCTGTCTGCAGTGTTGGCATCTGCACGTTTGGCCTCATCCAGTGGCTCCTTTCAGTGGCTCCCCTGCCTGAGAAAGATGATGTGACAGGAGCTGAGAACCTGGGGCAGCTGCTGAGGAAGGCTGCCTAGAGGAACAGAGGCCCTGACTGTGCTGTCATTTTCTTCTGAAACATTTAGTCCCTTCAAGGAGTTGGAGCCTGACATCATCTCAGCTGTAGCCAGTACATCTAGTAAATGTTGCTTTTACTTCAGGAAAGCAGTTAAGTTGTGTTGGTGATCTTCTTTGATGCAATGTTCCAGGAAAACATTCACATCTCACCTTGTGCTTCAGTTTAGGAGAGGGAAACTGGCTGCCTGTGCCTCCCTCCCTCAGTGCACCAGCAGCTTTGACATTGTGTGTGTGGAGCTGGCCTTGGTTTTTAACACTGTGCATGCTCTGCGTGCTCCTGGTTCTTAGGAGAGGAGGTTGTGTCCCACCTCAGGTCTCAGTCTGTGGAACTTGCCAAAAGAAAGCTCATTCCCCAAGGAGAAGATGCTCTGATTCCTTGGTGAATTAGAATACAACATAGATGAGCATCAGGAATCCTACATTATGGACATGCAATGAGATCTGTCAAGAATCCAGTGAGAAAAGGCTCCAAGCTGGATGCTGGCAGTGTTTATGTTGCTCCCTGCCTGTGGCAAAAAGTCCTCTTAGGGTTAAGTTTGTTACTGCAGAGAGAAGCTGTGAAAACAGAAGTGTCCTGGTTCTGAATGCTGCTGTTTGAGTGGGTTTGCTGGTGCCTGGACTGTTCCTCAGGTCTTCAGGGCCTTCAAGGACTGCTCTGTGTTCTCCTTCAAACATTCCACAGGTCAGCTTCACTGCAAGCCACCAAGAAGAAAAGCTCAAGAGAGGGTGAACATTAATGCTATGGAGAAAAGCCCATTGTAAGAGGTTTCTTGGTTGATCTGGATGATCTTTAAAGCTCTCTTCCAACTCAAACCATTCTGTTTTAATTTCACCATTTAAAGCTGCTTTTGGGTGTGAAGGGCCAAAAAACTTAGAGAGGAAAAACAATCTGGGGCCCATTAGGAAATGACCATGCAGAAAGCTGATCATAGCAGAGAGGTTAGGAGTTACAGCTTGGGCAGGAGCTGTAGAGCCCTGCAGGGCCTTCAGGCCAGGGGGCTGCATTTCACTTGGGGTAGGGAGTGGTTGGGATGGAGCTGAGCTTGTTCAGAGCTGGCAGGGCTCTGGAACACCCTCTCTGCTGCAGGGCCCCTTGGGTTTCAGCAAGGTAGGAAGTAAGATGCTAAAGAAGCTCAGCCTGAACTCTGTGTTTCCCAAAGCAGAGTCTCAGACATCAGATTTCATAGCAGTGACTTAATGGAATGGTCCAATAGCAGGGCAGGGTCAGCTCCAGCTGGGTGCTGTAGAAGAATTACTGGAGGTGACTGGGAAATTCAGCTTGTAGGAGAGGTAAGACCTTGTCCACACTTGAAGGAGAGGTGTCACATTGAAGAAGCTTCCAGGGCAGAGTGCAGCTGGTGTGTGAGGGATCCATTCCATGGGGGGTCCCTGTAGCCTGCAGCCTAAGAAACAGCACAGAGGTTGAAGACACTGTGGCCAGGCCCTGCAGTATCACTGCAGGGATGGGAACTGGGTGATACTGTGGAGCTGATAAGTTGTGTCTGCTACCCTGGGCCAACAGTCTTATTTTTTGCTGTCCTTTGTGCAACTTTTGCTCCTTATAACACCAAAACACCTCCATCCCAAAGGCTGCCCACCTGCAGAGGTGTGGCCATACCTCACTCAGCTCTTGCCCTGGATTTTTCCTGATCTATACCTTTAAAAGTGAAGTGAGAGAATTTGACACCAATCATAACCAAGATATGTAAGGTCTGTGTGGATGGTGTCACTCAAGCTCCACCTGAAAGGTGAAAAAATAGTATGAGAAAGCTTGGGGAAAACCAGAGAAGATCTCATCACAGACAACTTGTGACTGCTGCTATCAGTCACTGGGCTGAGCCTCTCTTCACCCCAGAAGGGACCCCTTTGGGTAAGATTCTAATCCTGGGTTACACCAAGCATGCTGC
>VWYK01114742.1:0-10958 GCA_013399775.1 Semnornis frantzii | reverse complement strand
AGGAGAAAGAGGCGAGGGAGGGGGAGAGGGGAGGGGGAAGGGGGAAAATAGACAAAAGGGGGATAAAAAAAAAGGAGGCAAAATAAAAGATAAGAAAAAGAAAAGGGCAAACCAAGATTACCTGTTGTTCCTGAATATCTTGCAGCAGTCCAGGAAGGACCAAGCAGTTGGTTCCAGGTCAGGCCAGAGGAGGATGAGGAGCACAGCAGGGCCTGTTGTGTAGACTGAGTCACTATGCTTAAACTCATTGGGAAGTCTTCTTTACAAATAAGCAAAAAAAAAAAAAGGTAATTCAAGGTAATTCATCATAAAGTTTGTCATGATGCATGGTTTGTGATGATTCTCACAATACATGATTTGAAATGTGGTTTCTCCATTTCAAGTTAAATTGATTTGGAGGTTGCAAAGCAAGGCACATTTGTTGTTCAAGTGCAATAATGTATGATGATCTTCACCAATTAAACCATTAACATAAATTTTGGCTGCAAGAGCAGTTCAGTCATTTATGTTTACTACTAAAAAGTCTTTAGAAATACAACATTCTGGAAATATGTCCAATATGTTCCTGAAAGAGACTTTAAGCCTACTGCAAAATACCTTAGACATGCACATGGGACACATGCATGGTGAGCCTGCAATCAAAGCTCTGCTGCCACGGGATAAAGGTGAGAATCATCTTAAGCACTGGAGCCTGGAGGGGAACATATTCTAGCAAAAAAGTCCCTCCAGGTTTCTACACAAATTGATTTTTACTTCAATTGCCACATAGAGTCTCAGTCCTATATTTCAATATTACACTTTGGTTCCTTTAAGTCATTAGGAGGCAACTTTTAATTTTTTTTTTTCATATATTTTGAATGAGGGGTTGCTATATAGGAAGCTGTGAAATTATTTTGTCTCCATCATGCTCAGTCTTATATGATGGGTCTAAAGTTCTGGAGCATGCAGCCTTCTATCTAAAAGGTCTGGGTAAGTCCATGTAAGTTAAATACAGTTTAACAGACCATCTCANAAATAGTCCCTCCCCAGCCTTCCCGTAGGCCCCCTTCAGATACTGGAAGGTTACTATAAGGTGTCCTCGAAGCCTCCTCTTCTCCAGGTTGCAGAGCCCCAACTCTTGTAGCCTGTCCTCATAGCAGAGCTGCTGCTCCCCTCTGAGCATCTTCGTGGCTCTTCTCTGGACCCGCTTCAACACTTCCATTCTCTTAACACATTCTCTCAACTGTGTATCTCTCCTTTATGTCCATAAATAAATTCCGTAATAAGGTTTTCCCCATTTTTTTTCTTTTTATTTTTTTCTGGAATGAGCATTGTCCACATTTGCAATTGACTTTCTAAGTATGCATCTTTGTAGATACCTCTTCCTCTGATAATTCAGGCATTTTTTAAAATGAAGTGTCACCTACAAAATGTGCTTTTAATGCTCTTTGCACTCGTTCCAGTTCCCCGGTTGTGATGTCTTGTTGATGGGTTCATTGTTCAGCTCTTAGCTCAGTGATTAAAATATTCAAAGGACTTTCAGAAGGTCATCTAGTGGTGCCCAAAGGCAGAACTGACTATACATCAACCTTCTTGGCAGTTGCTTGTCTAACCTGTTCTTAAAAGCCTCCAGTGATGGAGATTTCATCATCTCCCTAGGCAGCCTGTGCCAGATCATAACTATCCTTATCATTAGAAAGTTTTTCTTCCCAGTATGGAGGATATTGGGAGACATACCAGTCACTGAGAAATGCTTTGAGATAATATTGTGCTGGCATTTACTTAGACCTAGTGTTTGATAGAAATACACCATCCTTGAAAGATACAGAAACGTGTTTGGGCCATTCCCAAAACAACAAGTGATAGTTACCAGTTCAGAGTCAATTAATTATTGGCTCCTTAGAGGCAATACCTATCTCATTGGCTGCTCCTCAATATCTTCCACACAATTAGTAGGAATAAATTGGAGCAAGCACTTCTCCAAAACACTTAATTCTTAAAGAGTAGCCACTAAGGTGAAAAAAAAGAAAGTGCCTGGATTAAATGCTGAAAGCACCCAGCCCCTGCTGAGATCCAGACCACATTGTGAAACAGATCAGATTAGACTGGATTAGGCTGAACACATATTCCAAGTTCTTTTGCCAATAAGCACAAAGAAGAAGTTTCCAAGAAAGCCTACTGAGTTTGCAGTATAAACTGGCACTCCCTGCAACATAATCAAATTGCTTCAGTGACAGTCAGCCTCGTGAATACACACTCATTTTGTGCATGGCTTTTCTAATGCAAGGGAAAACAAAAAAACCAAACAAACAAAAAAACCAACAAAAAAAAAACCAACAACAAAAAAAGGCACAAAGAAAGAAAAAAAGTTCAATGCAGCCAGAGAAAAGGCATGTCCAATGGTATTCTGACCAGTAATAATTATTTGCTGTGCACATTTCAAGAAGGAAAATGGGGGCCAGGAGAAGACCATCATTCAATCCATTTTGGCTAATTCGATTTTCTGTGGCTGAGATTCCTGACTTAAAAAGGAGACATAGATGCATCTTATTTCTTCATTAACTTTTGTAACAAAAATATCGAAGCAGTTCTCCTGCTGTATTGAAAAAGCTTTCCATGGAAACCAGATAATGAGAGTTTAAAAAGAAAACAGAAGGGGGGGGGAAAGAAATAAAAGAAAAAACACACATACACCAAACAAAACTACAACAAACAACAACAACAACAAAAACCAAAGAAACCAGAAAAAAACAACCCCCAAAAAAATCCAAACCCAGATCTCAATTACAAGCCCTCTATCACAATTTTATTCTATTCAGATCTTAGTACTCACTTGGTTTTCACACAAACAATGGCTGTGAGATCCTGCTAGGCCACCTACATTTATGCTTCCATTATCTAGCACGAAAATCAGCAAGTTGTGTGCTTGTGTGAAGACTCACACATGTGCAGGAAGGCTAAAGCCCACAACATACTGGAAAATCCTACAGCTCCAAGAATGAAAAAAAAATGGCACATGAAACAAGCCCAGATGTGGAAACAGAGGAACACTGAAGTCATTTTCATTAGTGCCTGAATTTGCTCTAAGTCAAGTACTTAACTTTGTCCTTGGTGGCTGCATTACCAGTGGAGAGACACAGATTATTTCTAGCCTACCCAGGAGAGCACCTTCCGTGTTGCTCTCAGAAATCTCACTCTTGCACTGCTGTTGACAGAAGTTTGGAGCAGCCAGGTTCCTGTATTAGGTGTTTATTTTGAGTGTCCCAAATTAGACAGGATGCAGTCAGGGCTTACTGCGTGGTGGGATACAAAAAGGACATCTTATCTAGACAACTTAATGCCTTGTGCTATATATGCTGGCGACATAGGAACCTATGAAAGGGTAGGAAGCCCTTTAAGCTGTTCTGAAAAATAAGCTCTAAGAAAGTTTAAACTTGACTACAGAGTGCAGAAAAGGGCTTTTCACCCCTTAGAGATTATTCAGGACTTGGAGCATGTGGCAATCCTGTCTCCTCAAGGTTCAGTTGGAGAAAGGCAGTGTATGAGCCCCCTGACCAGACTACTTCTTGTGGACACAATTCCAGGGAAAGACCTCCAGCCAGAGGGCATTTTGGACCACTTCTCCTACAAGACAGTTGTAACCACAAAGGAATGGAGCTTTCAGTGGAGCATCTGGTTTTGGCTGTATGATCCCCATCTTGGCAGGTCAGGTTTCTGTATCTGTGATGAGAATAGGGTAGAACCTAGAGCAAAACAGAACTAATACCTAGCTAAGGATCTGTTTTCTGATTGTGCTTGTCTGCACACACACATCTGCATGTGGCTTTCCCTGTGATTTCCTCACCAAGGACCTGAAAAACTACATTGTCTCCAGACAATGCATCCCAGTTTTTAGACTGAACCTGTCATTTTCTGTCAGTAGGAACTTAGCCAGCATTTTGGTAGTGTTCACACTGCAGACAGGATCATTTAAAAAGGCTTATGTTTGGCTGCAGACAAGACTCTTTGTTAGATCCCCTTCATTCTGCAGTGATGAGTTTGTGTCCTGCAGAGGCTGTGGCAACATCTCCTAATCCTTTAAACTCAACTTTCCAAGCTACTGAGGATAAGCAGTCACAGGATCAGTACAGTCCAGCCTGTGGTTTTTCAGCTGAATGTTAGACTACCTCTTTTTCACGGTCCTTAGCCCAAGGCTGACATGTCAGGCTGCAGCAGCTCTGGTGTTTTCCTTGCAGAAGATTGACAAAAGGGCAGCTGCCAGCATGTCCTGGAGCACTGTAACCTGGGACCAAGCACAGCCCAGGGTGCAGAGAGCCACTCTCTGGCTGAGTGGACTACGCTGCCAAAGATGAGTAGCCTAGTTGTGAAACTGAGGAGCAAGGACTCAGTTGCACCAAAGAACTTTCACATTCAAGCATCAGGGTGGCCCTGGTTCTGCAGCATTCAGAGCACCTTATCTGTCACCTCTGTTCTTCATCCCGTCCCAGTCACTGCTTTTAAGCACACAAAGGAATAGCAACTAGATGTGAATGTAGGGAAAAAAGACAGTCCACATCTCCACAGAGATCATTTTGCTGCATGCCTCTGTGTCTGCAAGAAGGAAAAAAATTAGAGCTGTTTTATCTTAGTTTGGTCATGACCAGCAATTAATAAAAGCTTGGTTTTACAAATCTATTCATTATCATGAAATCGTATTTGTGCAAGGTCCTGCACCTGAGTCAGGGCAATCCTCAATATCAGTAGAAGCTGAGGGATGATGGGATTGAGAACAGCTCTGCAGAGAAGGACTTGGGGGTAGTAGTGGTTGAGAAGCTCAATGAGAACTGGCAGCGCAGACTCACAGACCAGACGGCAAACTGTATCCTGGGCTGCACCAAAAGAAGTGTGGTCAGCAGCTCATGGGGAGTGATTCTGTCCCTCTACTCCACTCTGATGAGACCTCATCTGGAGTTCTGTGTCCAACTCTAGAGTCATTAGCACAGAAAACATAAGGACCTGTTGGAGCAGGTCCAGAAGAGGGCTGCAAAAAATTGTAAGAGGGACACCTCTCTCATGAAGTCTGAGAGAATTGTGATTGTTCAGCCTGGAGAAGAGAAGGCTCTCAGGAGGCCCTGTTGTCACTTTTCAATAATTTAAAAGGACCAATAAGAAGGATGAAGACCCATCTGTTGCAATAGGACAAGAGGTAATGGTTTTAAACTAAAAGAGGGGAAATTTAGACCAGATATAAGCAAAAAAACTTTTTACAATGAGGGTGTTGAAACGCTAGAACAGGTTGCCCAGAGAGGTGGTAGATGCCCCATCCTTAAAAACAGTCAAGGTCAGCTTGCACGGGGCCTTAAACAACCTAACCTATTTGAAGATGTTCCCATTGACTGTAGAGGGCTTAGACTAAGGTCCCTTCCAACCTAAAACATTCTATGATTCTGTAATTCTATGTCTCAATTATAAACACACATTTGTGTGTTTGTTGTGTTGTGGGTACATAGGGATATTAGATTTTTTTCAGTTGAAAAATATAAATGAAGACTACAAACCTAAATCTCTTAATTGTTCTGTCTTCCTTGTACTGAATAGCAAAAACTGCCCTGGCACTAATAGCCAGGAAAAGAAAAAACTAAACCATTTGTCTCTTTTTCCTTCTCACCATGAATTCCTACAGAGCCAGTTCCTTATCCTAATAAGGGTTAGTTAACAACTTATTTTAGAAAGAGTAAGTACACACATTTTCATCTTGCACTCTGACTACTTGCTAACAATGAAAATAAATATGTTCAGGCAGAAAATTAGGAGAGTTTAGAGTGGCCAAAAAAGTAACAATTTCCTGAAAGGATATGCTGAACAAATAATCTGAAGTTATTTTCCTAATACTTGGTGCAAACCAGCCGAACCACAGGCCTGAAACTTCAAGGTGAATCAGAGCTCCATGGTCCCCTGTGAGCTCAGAGACATCGAAATTATAAAAGGTACATCCAGTCAGCAAGACAGAGCTCAAAGACTAATGAGTGGGCCTCCAGACTCCTTTCCTGCAGATACCAAAGCTGTACAGAGCAAAAATGCACTTCAGTATTCCCTCCTCCCTTTGGTGCTCACTGAAGGCAGGTCAAGTAAGCTTGTTCCATGTGAGGTTGCATTCCCTGCTTGATGTAAGGTGCTTATTTCAGTACCACTGAAGCACAAATTAATATTAATCATTCTTTGCCACCACAATCTTGACTCATTCAAAACTGCAGGGGTAGGTTTTCTTTACAGCTCCAATTAAAAATAGAGCTGGCTTTATCTTTCTGAAAAGGAACTGTCAGCAACGAAATGCAAATGACAGAAACTTTGATGCCTCGGGATCTTCCACCATTCTTTGTTCTGATATTCAAAAGGCCAATAGGTTAATGACAAAAATGTATTCAAACACAGATACTTGTTAGGATTGGCTTTCAGTTAGTAGAAAAAGTTTATTTATTTCTCAGTGATCACAACGTTGTTATAACTGGCTAGAATTTGTGTGTTTCTGAAATAACTGACTGGCTACAGCGGATGCTTTTATAGCTGGGGCCCGATATCCAGCCATAAAGGAGTATCCATTTTTAAATAAAATTATATAATCAATCAAACCACAATAATTTCCCAACGAGAAATTCAACTATCTCCTACTGAGCCCCAAACAACATTGGACCTCTGAACTAATTTGCCCTGAAGGATTAAAATCAAGAGATCGCTTTTTCTAAGGCGTAATGCTATGAATTGTTTCAAAATACCAGTGCTTGGGAAATAAGGTTGACTTTGGGGCAACCTGCCAAGTAGGCTTTGCTTTCAAAGCCTCACTTCCCACTTGTCAAGGCAAGGAGGATCTGATTTGGCGTAGATGTCACAGTTTATGCAATATCACCCAGAAAATAATCAAATGCGCATGTCCCACACTGACTCAGCAGTATGGGTTTACAGGGATGTGGTCTGGTGAGGAGGGATTGTGCACAGGCTTAGGTTACTGATTTCTTCTTTGTGGCCTTCCTCTTCCCAGGCGAACACCCCAGAAACTAGCAGCCCTATGGGATGCCTCATGACCTGGGCAGCACAACAGATTTGCAAGCATCCACTCCCCCAAAATGTACCGGTGGGTTTGGGGCCAAGAACCTTCACACTGGGCACCCTTTTTGTGAGCTCAGGGATGCTGATACATGTGAATCATCTTCCTTTTCTCTTTCTAGGTTATTCCTTCCCTCCCCCAAAACCACTGTCTCTCTGCCTTAGCCCTGCACCAAGCTCCCAACAGACTCACATCATGAGTGGAACTTTTTATTCCTTTCAAGTGGACCTACTCCCTGGGTATGAGCTGTTACATATGAATACAAACTTTGGCATTTTTTCTGTGTAATGAATTCATGCTCCTCTCTTCCTGAACTTGAGCTCAAAACTCAGCTGGTGGGGACAGCTGTTATCTTTTTTCTTTTCAGTTGCTTGCCAAGGGACCACCCTTCACATCTGACTCACCACCTTTCAGGCAGGCCCGGAAAGAGTTAACTTCCTTTTCACCCTGCTTTGAGGTTTCCTGCTTTGATACTGCAAAGATTCTGCATATAGCAAGGCAAAGGAAAAGCAGGGGGAGAAGCCTTTCTGGTAGCAACACCTGGTCATGATCTGCATACATGAATAAAAATTACATTCGCCTTTCTCTCAAGTTGAAGACAATCAGGACTATTTCCCTGCAACCAGAATAAATAAGCATACAGTCAGGCTGAGAGGAGAATGGGGAAGTACATACTGGTTAGCATTTGAGATACAGGTCCCCTCAACTGCTATCAGCTTCAGCAGCCCTTTCTATACTGCTGCAATGGAGGGATGTACAGACCAGCCCACAATCATGATGCTTTGAGACCAATTCTTTGATGGTAGACAGGCCATGTGTGTACTACACAGCACATGACCCTGGATCTCTCTCACTGTGGTGTCTTCTAATAATATCACAGAATCACAGAGTCAGATAACATCTCAAGTTGGAAGGGGCCCACAAGGATCACTCCATGCTCCTCACAGAGCTACCCAAAACTAAACTGCATGACTAACAGCGTCACTTAGATGCTCCTTGAACTCTTATAGGCTTGATGCTACCATAATTTCCTGAGGAGCCTGTTCTGGTGACTGAGTATCAGTATTTTTCATGCTTTCCTTAACTGAAAATGTCTGAAGTAGTGAGGACTTGGCTCCACCCCAGGAGCATATTATTGTGGCACTGAGAGTCCATGTTGCATACTCCTGGGGCATAGTAGAGGGTACATAGCCCTCTGAGATAGCACTGGATGAGTGTGCAGGGTGAAGGTAGCCACAGCTAGCACCTTTCCAGTGGACGCTATGATCTGTTCCCAGGACTCTGATAGGTGTTTGGGTTTTGGGCTATATTTTTGAGGAAGATCATTGAAGGAGTCTAAAAGAGAGCCAGGGCATGAGTCACACAATAAAACCAATCACGGCTTCAGTGCTTAGGCTTCTTTCCTGGTCTTTTCTGTTTAACACTATGGAGACATCCTATGAGGCTGACCATGAGGAGTGCTGTGCAGACACACACCCTCTCTGGGAATGTCCATAGTGCCATGCCTGCAAGGCTTTTGTCACTGGGAAAGAGGAAATAGCAAGGATGCAGAATCCATTTAGCTGATCCCTGACAGTTATTTATGAGTCTGCCTTCTGTCTGTGGTAAATGCAAAGACTGCCTGGGTAAACCACAGCGATAGGGGGTTAAGCTGGGTCAGATTTCCTCTCATGTGCCATAGAGTAGGAGCATACAGTCAATTACTGTGCCCCAGCTGATGTTCAATGTATTTATTGTGCCACAATATGCTGATCATATGTCTGAGCCTCAAGAAATGATTAACATTTCTGGTTTGATTAAGTAAAGGTCCCTTTTGAAGCTGCAAATGATGCTGCTACAATCTATCAAGCAAATACGTATTTATGAATATTTAAAAATGCTAGTTATGCAAATGTGCACTTAGGGAATTTAAAAATACACATAATTAATCTCTTTGGGGTTGCTGTGATCTGTTGAGTGAATACATATCCGATGAGAATAATCAACCCAATAAGCCATCAATGACTATTGCAGATGGATACTCAGTCGTACCTCCCTTCTGCCCAAGTGATGGTAACACACAGTGGTTCTGGAGTAGACAGTTGTCTTATTTCTTCAGTCCTTTCTCTGCTAGGTTGCAATAGTTCATGTCAGTTGATGAAGCATTCCCTGCCATAGCCACATCTAATCAAGGACGTTAAGAGTCATTATTAAATCATTGCTGCAGCACATTTTCTAGATTAAATGTTTGTGTTCACACCCTTCCTTCCATGAGTTCTATGCCCTAAAGGTACTCCCTTTAGGACTATGTCCTAAAAGGTACTCGGTGCTTATTTTTGTAATGTCTGACCCCACAGTTTCCCAGTCACTGGTGGAATCCTCATCCTCAAGTGCATACAGAATCATAGAATGGTAAGGTTGGAAGGGACCTCAAGGATCATCTAGTTCCAATACCCTGACATAGGCAGGGACCCCTCCCACAAGGACAGCTCACTCAAGGTCTCCTCCAACCTGGCCTTCAACACCTCCAGGAAGGGAGCAGCCACAACCTCCCTGGGAAACCTGTGCCAGTGCCTCACTACCCTCACTGCAAACAACTTCCTCCTAACATCCAGTCTAAATCTCCCCTCTGCCAGTTTAAACCCATTGCCCCTTGTCCTGTCTTTACAAGACCTTGTCAATAGTCCCTCCCCAGCCTTCCTGTAGGCCCCCTTCAGATACTGGAAGGTTACTCTAAGGTCTCCTCAAAGCCTTCTCTTCTCCAGGCTGAAGAGCCTCAACTCTTGTAGCCTGTCCTCATAGCAGAGCTGCTCCAGCCCTCTGATCATCTTTGTGGCCTCCTCTGGACCCACTCCAACACTTCCATGTCCTTCCTGTGCTGGGGGCTCCAGAACTGCACACAGTACTCCAGATGGGGTCTGATGAGAGCAGAGAAAATATCATGCCCAAGGACTGTCTAAAGACAGAGGTCCTACAAACCAGCCAAGTTGGGATTCATTTCAGTTAGTAAAGATACATAAGACAGAGATGATGCTTCAGGTGCATAAAGTATGTTTCCATTATCTAACAGCTCAGTTCCCATGCTCACCCCCACAACTTAGTCCCCTCGCCACCAATACTATATGTATGTTACCTCATATCTGGGATCTTTTTTGCACAAACCAACAATTTAAAACACAAACGTGGTAGCAGCAGTACAGACGTAGCCTAAGAGGCTAAATGGATCAGCACTGCACATCTGCTGAACAGTCAGCATTTATGTGTCTGCTAGCTGTCCAGTTGCTCTCTCTTGACTTCCACCTAAGCCTTTCAGCCTGTTCTTGCATAGCAAAAAAAGTGGGTCTAGAAGACACATGTGGTCTCCAGGTCATTGTAATGTAAAGGTCCACAGAAGAAATCTTTAAGAGGTTCCATTTGCTAAATTCAACTGAAATTAGACAATGGATTTAAAAATTATTGGGGGCTGGGGGTGCAGAGTCAGCATGAACATACATGCAGAATATACTAAGAATACTCAGTAGAGTTTTGTACAATTACCTCAGAAGACAGTACTTTTAAAACTATCTTTGGACATAAATCTCCTTGGTTACTTACTCTGTGATCTGTAAGAGATTCTTCTTCTACCTGAGCTGGAGCAGACTAAACACATCTCCTCTTAAGCTGTCAGACATTATGGAGTAGATTTCTAGTTAGAGCCATTTCATTTCCTCTTCCCTTGTTCTTTGGCAGTTGATCTATGATCTGATCAACAGGGATTACATCTGAGATACAGGGAACTGAGGATCAGATCCTACTCAGTAAAATCCATTTATACAGTGTATAAAATTAAAAATCCTCATCCCATAATTCTCCACAGACAATGGTTCACTGTGAGCTCCCACCTGTGATACCGCATCCAGTTCTGGAGGCCCTAACACAA
>VWYK01114736.1:0-20556 GCA_013399775.1 Semnornis frantzii | reverse complement strand
GTAGGTGTTAGGTACATCAAATTTGATTCAAAAAGTCTTGTATGAGGCAGCTGAATAGTAAAGGCATAGAATTTGTACTGTGACAATATGCAGGGATTTGATTTCCATGACTAACAATGCTAAATTTAGTTCAAGTTTTCAGAAGCTGAAGCCCTGTAACAGCTGAAAATGGGAGAGTGTGAGCACATTGTTTTCAGACACCAACTGAACAAAACACTGAGTAACAACACTGAGCAACCTGACCTAATTTCATTAGTAATCTTGCTTTGATCAGGAAGCTGAGCTGAAGACCTCCTGGGGTTCCTTCCAACTAAATGAATTCTGTGTAATATGGAAGAAGCTATCTATTGTATTGTATTCAGGCAAAAACACACACCTGTATGCACACACACAAAATATGGGGGCCAAAACCGTATCTTAGGGCATGCTCTTGTGACCCTGAACTTTCAAAAAGGTATGAAATGTAAGGAAGCAGACAGAAAAAAATAACTAAAGTAAAAAAATCTGTAATTTGTCATGAGAGGGAAGCAAAAGATTGTATAAGTGAGAATCTGGAGCACCTGGAGAATCATGAGATTCATAATTTCCTCTGTCTAATAATTTTCAGGGAGTGCTAAGCTCTTGCTACTTCTGCCATAAATATGTTGAGATTCCAGCTATAGACAAAGGTTTTTCCTTCTGCTAGAGATTCTGGCAGCCTGTGATTTTGTGAGTCTCTGTTCTCTTATTAAAAACATTTCTAGTCCTTGGCTGGAACAAAAAAGCCTAAATTGTTCTTCTGTATTTTAGAGTAACACAGAAATAACCTTTTAGAGCCATGTATGTTCAGAAATGTATTTGCTGTTGCAAAGAAGGAAAAAAGGCTGTGAGTTTCACGTAAAATGCAGAGCCATATATGTTGAGAAATGTATTTGCTGTTGCAAAGAAGGAAAGAAGCTGTGACTTTCACATAAAATAGGCTTTCAGAGCCATGTATGTTGAGAAATGTATTTACTGCTGCAAAGAGTCATAGAATAGTAAGGTTGGAAGGGACCTCAAAGATCATCTAGTTCCAACCCCCTGCCATAGGCAGGGACACCTCCCACTAGTACAGGTCACTCAAGGCCTCCTCCAACCTGGCCTTGAACACCTCCAGGCAGGGAGCAGCCACAACCTCCCAGGGCATCCTGTGCCAGTGTCTCACCACCCTCACTGCAGACAACTTCCTCCTAACACTCAGTTTCAATCTCCCCTCTGCCAGTTCAAACCCATTGCCCCTTGTCCTGTCATTGCAAGACCTTGTCAATAGTGCCTCCCCAGCCTTCCTGTAGGCCCTCTTCAGATACTGAAAGGCCACTCTAAGGTCTCCTGGAAGCCTTCTCTTCTCCAGGCTGAAAGAAGGAAAAAAACTGTGAGTTTCACATAAAATACAGAGCCATGTATGTTGAGAACTGTATTTACTGCTGCAAAGAAGGAAAAAAGCTGAGAGTTTCACATAAAATAGGCTTGCAGAGGTGATGGGTGATAGTGGTCACCTCCACCATCAGTTCACAAAATGCTTCTGGGGCTTTTCATATTTTCAGACTTTATCTTTATTTAAAGTAATCTTCTTGCTGCAGAATAGGAAAACTCCCAAACTCCTGCTTTAAATTTATCTATATTCTTCTGCTTGAAAGTCACCCAAACTGGTCTGCAAAACTGACATACTGGTTATAACTACTTGTGCAATTATGTTTATATGAGTTCAGATAGAGAAGCTGTATATATACCTACCTTCACTAATCAGTGCTTGTATCTTGCTTTAAGGCTTTTTCTCTTTAATGGTGGAATAGTGGAATTCTTAATTAATTCATGAGGCAAAGTAAGATTGCCCTCAGCAATATTGCAATTAATAGTTGTAATACTTTTTCTCTAGGAAAGCATGCACCTTGGAAGTATTAGTATAATCTATTTCTCATATATGACTCAATGCTTGCTCATTAATCAAAAAAACATGGAGGTTTTTCTGAGACCACCTGTGATAAGACTGCAGGGGAAAGAAAAATTTCTAAAAACCTACAGGGGAGTCTGTGATGGAGGTTGTAGATTTGTAGCCTGTGTGCTAATGCAACATTCAATTTATTTTCTCTGCTGTTTTATCTCAGCCAGCTCTGAATGTGGTAAAGCCCAATATGTATTCAGGATAAATTCTGACCATGTACTTACAGTTTACAAGTCTGTTTTAGTTATGTAATAAAAGGGTAACAATAACAACACTTCTGGCAAAAACAGAACCCCCTCAGGGTGCTGTGAAGCTGGAAAAAAATAGAATAAGACTTCAGAAAGGGAAAAATCCCAAGTTCTGTGGAAAAATGTATAAAAGAGAGGAAGCAAATACATTTTAGGTGTACTTGATTTCAGGCTTTCACTTCTAAAATTCTTCATAACTTGATAAGATGTAGATATTTTTGCTTGTGTGCACCAAGTTTTTCAGGATTTGCAGTTTCTAAGCATACATTTCAGGATAAGATTCCCAGGACTCCCAGCTTAGCAGCTACTGCTAAATAAAAGTCTGTATACAGCATGATGTTTTCTGTAACATTTGTTGAGGCATACTCTGATAAGTATTTGAAGAAGAGAGAAGAAACGATCGGGGCCATTGAACCTTATTAATAGTAGCATTAAAACCTATGCAAGCCAGGCTGTACAGCTTGGGTTTTGTGCAAAAGGTATCCCAAAGATGGGCAAATGACAAAAAAGCCCAAATAATTCTAGGTGAAATACTAATTCCAGTATGCTGCGTTTGTGCCTGGCAGGATTTTGCTTGCTAGGGGGAACTGCAGGATGGCTCCTGTGAGGGAGCTTCTCAGAGCAGCCACCTGGTAGTCCCTCTTCTGCTACCGAAGTCCTGTGAGTCACAAACCAAACACACCCAGGCAGGCATATAAGTAAATGTGTTAAACATCAGCAAGCCTTGAAGCTTCAAATGGACATGACTCATCTCCTAAGCAGAGTAAATACTGTTGGTAAGAGCCTCAAGAGCCAAATTCTTTTCTAGAAAAAAAAAGAGGTCTGAGAGGATGAGGAAAGCTGAGGTGTGTTTGTTGAAAAAAAACCCCAAACCCTTGCTACAGCAGTAAAGTATCAGAAGATGTTAAGTTACTAACATGTCCTGGGAGAAGCTGGGGAGAGGATGGTCTGAAAACCCTTTTTAAAAACAGACTCTCCTTTATGGCTAATGATGTCAGATAGCCAGTTCAAGATGGAAAATGCTCTTTTCCCTGTAACATTACAGGTAATATGCAAATATCTGTCTATCTCAGAGCCCCAGAATTCTTACAGAAACTACTGCTTTACAAAATTATAATTTCCAGTTCCCTCAGGAAGGAGCTGCACTGACACAGATTGCAAAAGTTAAGATCTATGTAATTTATTAATGCGATGAGGTACAGCAGATTCGGGATTGCTGGTGACAACATGCCCTAACTGCAAGCAACTGAGCTTGAGTCACAAACTCCTGGGTAATGTCTCACAGAGTTGGAGACTCAAATCTTTGCAGCAGTGCTAATACATAGTAGCAATGGTAGGAGAAGCTAAGCCATGTATTGAATGCACAATGCCTATCAAGAGCTCATCCCTGTCTTCAGTGGGAGAGAAGGAGCACAGACTTCCACCATCCCTGTTTCTGCTACATCTTCAACCTTTCTCATCCACGAGTGATATTCCTCCCCCTTGTTTTTTGTTGTGCTGGTTGTTTTTTCTTTGTTTGCTTTTTCATATTCCAGCTGTCACTGTCTCTGCCCTCTAGGTGATGTTTAGCATGATTTGAATGGAGAGCTAAGTAACATAGTTGTATTAGCATGTACTTCATTTGGCTTATTATATATAATATATATAATATTGGCTTAATATATATAATAATATATATTATTATACCATACTGAGGGATATAAACTCGGGGAGGCTTTGCTTGGGCACTGTAGCCTTCAAAATCTGGTTTGAACCATACTGAGGGTATAAACTCAGGGAGGCTTTTCATGGACACTGTAGCCTTCAAAATCTGTTTTGAAGCTTCTTAATTTTGTCGTTTTAGTCATGCTTCATTGGTTTTAGCCAAAATAGGACCATGTTATTGTCACAAGATTCCTTCCCTCTGCCATTTGACAGGTCAGCTTTGCAGATCTTTATTCTCAGATATAATGTAAACATCTCTTGCTTGGGAAACATCTCAATCTTGCTCCTGAAGCATGCTAAATTAACCTGCATTTCTGTTCTACATTAAGCTAGGCAGTTATCCTTCATTCCCCATGGGGGAGATGGCTCCTTGTGGAGACAGAAAAGCTTAATGAGGTTGAAGGTGAGGAGCAGCTCTACCACGGGCACCAGTGGGCTTTACTCTGTCAGTGGAAGACATGTACTGAGCCAAGTGCTTTTTGGAGCCTTAGGCATAATGATATTGCAATTTGTTAGAGAAATGAATGATTGTAAGGTTATTTTCTACAATGATATCTACTGTTTGATAGTTTGGCTGACCTTTTCTTTGAAAATAAATGAAAGGAGATTTTTTGACATGGATTTCTTCAAACTGCTTTAAAAGAATAGAGGCATTAATCTGACATAACATCTGTTTGTAGCTGAGGCTGCAAAGATGCAAATCCTGTCCCCTTTAGCATGTTCATTCACAAAAAGAGGTAGTGTATATCAGATTCAAACAACATTTTTAATGGCCTGTGGTATCCATGCTGTCCTGTCGCTCTCTGTTGAGATCTCCCTGGGTGCAAAAATACCGCAGCAGCAAAAAAAGATGCAGGAGATGCTGTAGTAGTCAGACAGAAAAGACACAAATCAGGTCTTCAGCTGCTTTTTAAAAGTATCCTCTGTCTCAAACATTACAATGATTCTATAAATGTGGAATCTTTTTATACCTCAAGACTTGTTTCAGTTAGATAGTTCTAGAGGTCTGGAAGCAAAAAAGAAAATGTTTGGAGAAAATGGACTCAAAAGTCATGCCAGGCACACAGAGCAGTCTAGGTATAACTACGTGTACAGAGTCCAGTGCCATCTGTTTGAACGCAGCACCTGCAAGCACTGAGAACTACCTCAGGTATGCCCTGCCTGTAGTTTAAGTTATGCATGGGCATATAAATGTCTGATATGCAGATTACAAATGTTGTTATTTTTCTTATGGCACAAACATGTGAAAGGAAGCATGATGAGCTCATGGGGATGACTTCTTTGATGCACATCATATTCTCGATTACTTGATTATGTGCAGAAGACAGGCAACACATTCTGGCCTTCATGAAGACCTGTATGGACCTGCAGCTCAAGAGGTGTACCCCTATGTAGCATGCACTGTCAAGGTTCACCTGTCTGCTTCATTGCTGGAAAGCTGCACCAAATCTATGACACAGAGAACTACAGCTCCTAAGTGCTCTGTTTAGAAACTCTGAATTCCACCCATGAACCTTTGCTGCTGAGATTTTAGAAGTAAATGGATAGTTACTATGTATGGAAGACTGAAACGGGAGAAATAGGATATTAGGTTAGCCCTTTACCCGTTGTGAATGTGTTGAAATAAGACTTTTGACTTGTATGAAGAACTGACCTTCTAGTATAGCAGTACTTTGTCAAAAGAAGAGGGTGGATATTTATATTATTAAGATGACATCATAATCCTTGTCAGTGCATGACCCAGGCATCTGTCTTCACAGCTACTTACAGCTTTATGTTCTTAGAGCATTATAGTACTTCTTCCTTAAAGCAGGAATAGCAGGCAGGTATTTATATCCATTTATTCAGTGGCTACTGTGTATTGCAGACTCAAATAATAACAAAATGTTGCAAGTTTCAGACCAAGGAACTGAAAGCAAGTCCTTAATTTTAGATGTTTACTCTGCAAATAAGCAGGAAATTCATAGATTTCCCCCCATCAATATCCCTTCCCTGACTTTGAACCAGAGCTAAAACTTTAAAAGTATGTAGATAATACTTTTCTTTATTACAAGGTACAGAAAAAAAACCACAATTATCTTAAAAGATGAGAATGTGCTGGTAGAACCCACTGGGAGCACAAGCAGAAGAGTAAGGCTTGAACTGGGCTGGGAGATTGGGGATTTCTCTAAAAAATGCTTGGCTGTCACAACCCTTAGTGCCTGATTATGCACTGTCAGCAAAGAGGAGTCCTGGTGATGGCATCTATCCCTATGTTTTGATGCTCCATTCCTGTCCATAAGCAAAAGCAGGGAATATTATACTGGACATCTCATAACTTTTTATGACACATTCTTTTGCCTCAGNCATCTCATAACTTTTTATGACACATTCTTTTGCCTCAGTTATTTTGGGAATTGAGAGCATTAACATGTGTGGCACCTCTTTCCACTTGCCTAGTCAGAATGGCAGATGAATTTAGTCACTGAGAGAGATTACATGCCAGAGTAGTAAATTGTTCTAGAGTTCTTCATGTAGTAAATGTGGCCAAAGAATCAGCCTTCTTTTTTAGGGCTGTCATTGATCCCAGTAAATGCCTTCAGCGTTCTCCCTCCCAATAATTACCAGGGTTCGTTATACAATTGTAGATGTGATGAAATGGTTTGCCAGCCTTAGAAGCTTGCCAAAGACAGATACACGTTAGTAATAAAAACATTTTCACAGCCCACTTCACCCCCTCTTACAATCACTTAGCACTTTTTAAATAGAATTACAAGCTCATTGCCAATACCTTGACAGGTGACGCAACATTCACGATTCATAAGGGAGACTTGAGCCATCCGGTGGGAGGTTGTTTAGGGGAACAGAAAACCAGCACATTGTGCTGCAAGTGCCAGCAGGACCAGAGGAAAGTGGATAAATGTCAGGTGGAAAGGCATGTGTAAAATACAAAGGAAAAAGGCCATTTGGTGGTTTTGAACAATTCTCAGCTTATAGTGCAGCTCTTAAAGGCAAGAATGTTAAAGGAAACAACAGAGCCATGACAGGTGCCAATTGTTAGGAAGAGCAGTACCAGACAACACAAACAAAAATACTCAGCAGTATTCTCAATTAGAGACTTAAAGCCAGGAAGATAAGCTGCTGTTAAATTGCTTTCAGAAACTGGTATGCAATGGAAATACTCCTTTTCTAGCAATTCTTTTACAGGGATTACCAACTTCAGAAGAAGATATTCTATGAAAAAAAGTACTGAGTAATGCTGAGTGAATGTTGTTAGGTCTGAGAATTGAGGAGATTATTATAGAATCATAGAATGGTAAGGTTGGAAGGGACCTCAAGGATCATCTAGTTCCATCCCCCTGCCATAGGCAGGGACACCTCCCACTAGTACAGGTCACTCAAGGCCTCCTCCAACCTGGCCTTGAACACCTCCAGGGAGGGAGCAGCCACAACCTCCCTGGGCAACCTGTGCCAGTGTCTCACCATCCTCACTGTAAAGAACTTCCTCCTACCATCCAGTTTCAATCTCCTCTCTGCCAGTTCAAACCCATTGCCCCTTGTCTTGGCATTACAAGACCTTGTCAATAGCCCCTCCCCAGCCTTCCTGTAGGCCCCCTTCAGATTCTGAAATGCTACTCTAAGACCTCCTGGAAGCCTTCTTTTTCTCCAGGCTGAACAACCCCAACTCTTGTAGCCTGTTCTCATAGGAGAGTTGCTGCAGCCCTCTGAGCATCTTGGTGGCCTCCTCTGGACCCGCTCCAACAGTTCCATTATATTCCATTATAATAGTTCCAACCTCTGTATAAAGACTTGCTTGATAAATATCCTTTTATTAATAGTGTAGAGAGCTTATCTTTTGTTTTCATTATCCAGCTCTCCTCCAGACATGGTATAAACATGAGTTATTGTAGATTATTTGATGCGGTCTGCTTGTAAAAGTAATGAAACTGGGAAAATCTACATCATCTACATTATAGGCAGATAAATAGTAGGTGGATAGTCCAGAACACAGTCCCAAGGAGAAAAAAAATAAGAAAGATAGACATTTTAGGTATTAATTGAATCACAAACTGCATCTTTCCTTTTAAAATTTCGTAAAGTAAATGCAAGTGACAGCTACAAGGAAACAGAAGTGTTACCTGTGCTGGTAGCATTTCGTTCTTTCTAGAGAATTTTGAAGATACTACCCAAACCCATGATAGTTAATTGCTGATAGATTTCAGATATGATAGAATTTCAGATATGCTTATACTAGAAGCTTTTAGATTAGAAGTAGAGCTCTTCTGTCATATTGCCTAATGGTTTATTTACTGAAAAAGCTACCGCTGGGTATGAAATGAAGATGTAGGAACAGACACATTTAAAGCCTGAGTTTGCGGAAGTAAAGCATGTCCAACTATGTGAAGAGAAATAAACCCCTTCTAAAGCGACTCATCAATCCTTTTCCCCCTAACAGAGGAAGTTACATACAGTTTGCTCTCGCATGGTTGAATAGCAACCATTTCTGAAGTACTTACTAACTCCCTGGAACAGGTTGCCTAGAGAGGTTGTGACAGGACAAGGGGCAATGGGTTTAAATGGAAGAGGGGAGATTGAAACTGGATGTTTGGAAGAAGTTGTTTGCAGTGAGGTGGTGAGACACTGGCACAGGTTGCCCAGGGAGGTTGTGGCTGCTCCCTCCCTGGAGGTGTTCAAGGCCAGGTTGGAGGACGCCTTGAGTGAGCTGTTCTCGTGGGAGGTGTCTCTGCCTATGGCAGGGAGTTGGAACTAGATGATCTTTGAGGTCCCTTCCAATCTTACTATTCCATGATTCTATGATCTTAACAGAAAGCATTCTTTGGTTGGGACTCAAAATTGCAAACCCTTAAAAAGGGGCAGAAATCCCACTAAAAGTCTAAGGATTAAAAAGCTATCTCTTAAAAGCAGCCAAACAGCTGGGGAAGAGGTGTAAACCAGACTGTTAAATTTTACTGCATTTTCTGCTTATTGATTTTAATCTGAGACAGTAAAACTTGGGCATGCAATCCCAAACAGAATCGAAGTTCGGTCACAAGGGAGGAAATGAAGGCCTTTTCTTGCAAAGCTGTGAAACAAGAACTACAGTAGCTCAGGTCCTGGCTGTGGAGGTGAAGGCTATTTTCTAAATACTATATTTAAATGAATTTGAGAATGCTACAACTTGCTATTTTTTTTTTTTTGTGTGTGCGGTTCAGAGATGTCTGGCATTTGAAGCAGAATGATGTGAATAAAGGAAATGTCAATATGGTTCCTCTAGAACAGGCAGAAAACAGACATCTGTAACAAATTCAGTACCTCCCTTGTAAGTCAGGAAGTCTTATATGAAACATGTTTTAGGAAGAAATATCTTTTCAGGAGGATGTACCAGCAGACACATTTAATCTCTGAATAATAAAAGGCTCTCTTATTATGGTTACGAACTGCACAGTTTAGTTTGTTGTGCCCTCCAGGCCCTATAGTCTGTGCCATTAAAACCCACCTAATGCTATTATGAAGCATTGGGATATTTTTGTGAAAGCACTGGTCTGACAGAAGAACTTGTCTTCTGTTCTACATAGTTATACTGAGAGGGCGTAGTGGAGGAGTAATTAATTAATGTGAGATTATATTTTCAAAATGAATATTGTTTATGAATATTCAATATTCAGAACTCTCACCATCCCGATCACTAATTTTAATAATAATTGGTTCTTTGCATTGGTCATGGAAACTTTATATACAGGTTACAACAGGCTCTAGCAATCTCTACTGATAATATATAACATTGATCGAACTCGATTGCACTGGCAGAGAAGGCTTTGCGGTCAGGGTACCACTTGCGGTCAATACTCCGCTTGCCCACTAGATGGACTCAAGGAGCTCCTTTCTGCTTATGGCAGAAGGCAATGGTGAGTTACAAGAGGCTGGAAGCATTTACTCACAAAATGATCTCCCGACTGGCAGGGCTGGCTACAGCTTCAGACAGTACCCAAAGGCTTTCAGGGAATTCTTGTCATCTGCTGAGACGTCTGGTTCTTGCGGGGCTGCTGGGGAAAGGAGGTAGACAAGCTGTGACCTGGTCCTGATCTCCTCTGGATGATCTGTGTATCTCCAGGACTTCTTGTGCTGGCAGGAGGCTTTCAGGTGCAGACAGGATGCAATGCCATGTGCAGTGTCAGCACGCTGTCACGGTGTCTGTGCAGGCTGATTGCATGAAGGCATTTAGAACCTGTTTCTGGTAAGCTCTTGGCAGGAAGTTTCCAGGCAGTTCAGGATGCAGTGAGGCAGCACAAACACAACCGTAGAGAGCACAGATACAATGGCAGAGCACACATTGTGCTACCTGTTCACCCCTTTTTATCCATACAGACTAATGGGCATTTGGGCAGAGAATAGCCAATCAGAATGGTAGTTAGCCAAGCCTGACCATATTAGGTGAAGCCATAGACTTGCTTTACCATTTTTAGGGCAGAGCACAGCCTTGCACAAGGCATACACGAGCTGAGCCTGCGTACTTTGTTTACCACAGGCTGCAAAGGGCCAGGGTCCTCAGACTCAGTGGCTCCAGGTTCTTTGTTCTCATTCCCATGGTTGCTTCTCCCCGAAACAGAGAGAGGGAGAGCAGAAAAACATGGGCAAGCCAGGACATGTATCAGCCTATTTTGGCCTGCTTAGGCCTACCATGACAGAGGGTCACAATGGAACACCTGAAACATCAACTGCATACTAAAAAGTGTCAAATTTAACAACTAAAAGGTGTAAGTTGATTAAATTAGTCTTTAGTGTTTTTCCTTTTAGAATGAATTTATTATTTATATACACCTGTTTCTCTTTCCTTAGTATATTCTCTGTTGTTACAGAGTATATCAGTAAACATCTAAGAATAAAACAAGATCACATCAATGTATTTTTTTTAAGAAATGTGGTAATAACAAAGGTGTGAGTGGGTATGTTGAAATAGGTTTTGAAATGATCCAAATTGTCAAAACTCTCTCTAGTGTACAATATGTATATGGCAAAGTGTGTATTGCATATGCACTTAGTAAAGATAGATTTTCTATATCTGTAATAGATATTTTAATATGTATTTGAGTGCCATCATCATTACTTTTTTCATACTGAATGATCAGAATATGCTTTCAGAATATATTCACAAGACAGCTCTTTTTTTGTTCCCCTTGTGAGATAAGAAGAATGTACAGCAATTACTTAAAATAAGCCCAGAATTTCTGAAATCTAGTCCAAAATACTCCGTATTTAAGTTTATTCCTGCATGAGCATTAGACAGCCTTTCTAGAAAACAGAATACTGAAGACGTAGTTGAGGGGAAAGCAGGATACCGCAAGGAATCAAAACCGTCTTGAAATCCAGACTTACAGATTGGAACTTACCTGTGAAGTTTCTGGTGGGTGGAAGTCTGTCTTCACACATTTTTCAAAAGCTATTTTCTTTTCTATACTAGAGTTAAAAACTTCACACGGAGCAGCATTAAGCAGAGATTGATTAAGTTCTCAGGAAGTTTGTTTCTGCTTTAAAGTTCTCAATTTTAATAAGTGAATAGTGCACACACATTATCAGGAGACAAGACAACTACAGTATATGCTCTCAAAGCTCTTCACAATAAGAGAACATACTCTGATCTTCCCTTTATTCACTGGCCAGGTGCAGCAGCTGCATATCTTCTTTTGTACAGCTGTCAGTGTGAGATCTGTGGAACACAGAAGTAATTATTCTCCATTGAAGTGCCACTGTCCTGGAAAAAAATGAATATAATGTCTCTGAAGCTGAAGAAATTTATAATGCAGTTCTTTCTTAAGGCACAATTTTCTTATGAATCTAGTAACAACTGTTTTAAGTAGCTAACCTCAGCCTAGTCGCCAGATGCTTTCATCAGTCTTGGTTTTTGAGATAGCTGACAATGTCTGCAAGCAAGCCTGTGTGTCCCCATGCAGATTTAAGAGGCACCTGTAGTTTCTTCATGACTTGTGAGAAAAGGGAAGTGGGTAGTATTTGTGGTTCACGCAGACCAACCGCAAGGTCATTTCATTTATACAGAAGGTCTTTAATATGGGGCAATTTCATTTTTGCTTTTCCCCAGCTCTGTCTAGGCTGTCAGGATGGCATGTCCTTCTGCAGCCATAATGCTGCTCATCATTCAGGCCTTGCTGTGTGTCAAGTGAAAGTCTCTTTACAAGTGGAGTAGTCAAAAATTGAGTCACCAGAATGTGTGGTTGTAACTGAGCAGCAGCTTCTATAGTGGCTCTGTGGGACAGCTGACAGTGTTACTGGAGCTTCTGAAATAGTAGTCCATGCTGGCTTGAAAGTACTTAGGGAAGATTAATTTACTGCCAATTAAAAATAGAGTTAGGAAAGTGACAAACAGCTAAAAACATCCCTCCCCAACCTTCTTCCCTGGTGCTGTGCAACACGGGAGCAGCTCCTGGTGCCTTTTCACAAAGGACCTCACTAATCACTACCAAAAACTTGCTATACAAACCAAATACAGGATTAGTCATCTTAAGTTTGCTTTTCAGAAAAGATACAGTTGTCTTAAAGAAATTACAAGTGTTCTTGTCTGCTGCATTTCTCCTAGGGAAGGGCATGCTGTCTGTATTTGGAAATAACCCCACTGGAAGGGTGCATCAACAAAGGCTTGATGCCATCAGCACTGAGCTTGTTTTGTTACATCTCTAGAGGTTTCATCCTAAGGTTAAGCTTGTTGATCACCTTATCAAAGCCAAATGAAACTAGTCTCTTCTGGTGTGAAAGTATTTATGGGATAATAGAGTTGGAAGAACACTTCCCTTTATGCTCCCTTGTGTTTGTCATACCCCATGAATTCACACTTCAAATATGGGAGCAGTATAAGAAAGGGATAAGAGAGATCTTCCCAGTCTGGGTTTCTACAGTGTTGGTTTATGCATGAGAAGAAAAGAATCCTCAAGTCATATCTGCAGTGAAGGGAAATGCATAAACCTTGTGACTTACTACCAGCAAAATATTGACTTTGTCAGCATCAGTGGCAAATGCATTCTCACTGCCAGAACACAGCTTTCCAGACTTTTTTTCTGCTTGACAGACTTGATCCAGAATACCTAAGGAAATACAGAATGAATCATCAGTAATTGCTGAATATTTGAAAACAGCCTCATCACATTATTATATCCTATTTTTCAGTTTGAAAAAGAGATCTGAAAAGAACTGAGTTTGCTTAAACCCTTTCATCTGTAGGGGTGGGATATTTCTGTAAGATTTCCACACTAATGTGAGGTAGGTACATTAATTATTCTCTTCCAGGCAGCTGGAGCATTTCAAGCTGGAGGTTGAACACAGCCAGCTCACTTAAAGGTTTTGCCTGAACTGTCAGTGATTTAGAATAGAAGCTTTTTATATAGGTGAATACAAAACATGGCTCCTCACTCTTTTTTATATCAGTTTTGGATATGCAACACTCAAAATTCAGGAGCAGATTGATAGTATGCTTTATAAGCAAACCAGGAGATACAGCCCACTAGTAATCTTAAGACTCTTAACTAACCAACACTGGTGAATTCAGAGCAAATGTTAAATTTATCTCCCAGTTTGCAATGTGCATTTAGTTTCAGAAATAGACTCAAAGCAGAACTGGAGGTGAGACAATATAGAGCAGCTGACTGCTGCCGTGTGGGCTTGCTTAAGTATGCAATCAGTTATTTTATTTTGCTGTGTGTAAAGACCAAGAATTAACAAGCCAGAGGAAGAGCCAGCTTTTCATGTGACTTGCAAAAGAGATATTCTTTCATACTCATCTCCACATCTAGATCTACTGAGCAGAAGAGATGAAATCAAACATCCCTGTGATGGAAGAGAGGTGTCAGAGACTTAGGGAATATGGTGCTTGCAAAGAAGATGTTAAAGATCAGTAAAAGATTTATGTAATCATTTCAAAACCCATTTAGTACAAAACCCAAAGAAAATCAGATTTGATTCCATTTGAGAAAGCTGACAGGGAACTTAGTTTATTTTCTTGAGAACTGCTTGCTCTTGATATCCCCTTCTTGCTCAGAACCTCTGACTGGGAGGTAAGATCCTTTCAGCTTCAGTGAGGTTCCCTTATGGGCAAGTTTTATGTATATGCTGGTTTTCAAGTGGGAAGCTGGATAGGGATTGTTGTGAATGAATACTAAAGCAGACAGAGAAGGCAACTCCCTCTGCCCCACCTCTGTGAAGACATCAACTCTCCTCTCTTATGAGAAACCATTTCCTACCTGCCACAGAGATCTTTCAGTCCTTCTAGAGATTACATCAATGAAAACATGTTCGTCTTTCCACACCATTTAAGCAATTGCCTACTTAATGGAACATATAATGGGATGAAATTGCCACCTGGTGACTAAGATACAGGACAGCTCCCAGGGGTATAATTATATAGGCTGTTTTTTAGTATTCCAGCGGTACTGGCTATGGAGATGTATCCCTGCCTCTGGATGTAGCTCATATTATGGCTTGCAGAAATCATTGGCATTATTTCCCTTTGTGTTTTCCCTAATTGCTGAGTCCATTTCAAATACAAATTAACTGTTTCTGAGCTGAGGGCTACGAAACTTTGAAGTGCAGTCAAAGGTGCAGAAGATGGAAAAGGTAGCAAAGGGTTACCAGAAGATGGAAGGGGTAACAATGGATAGCAATCTGGATAATAATTTATAAAGCTGGAAAGAGCTAGTGTCAAGTGCCCCAAAACTCCTGCAGAGTTATGCAGTAGATATGTTTTATTACAGCGCTGGGTGCAGGCAGGATCGCTCCATCAATCCTGCACACCTCAGACTGGCACAAGCCACAGTTTATGTTACAAGAGCAGGCATATTCATAGTAAGAGGTAGGGCTATTGTAGTTCATTAACATAGGTATTTTCCCATTCTTTGCCCTGGCTCAGATCCTCCCCGGTGGCCTTGAATGGTACAGACATCCCCAAAAATGTNCTACAGACATCCTCAAAAATGTGCATCTGGTCTGTAAGGCTCTTTACCAGCACTCCTTAATCTTTCTTTTATCAAAGCACTTTGCTAAACTGGTTTTACATTAGACATATGTTACTGATCTAAGGAGTGGAACAAACCAGTTTTTTACTGGGATCCGCAAGTGTTGCCAGCACAGAGAATTTAAGTAAGTCCAAAATTTGAGTCAAAAAGCCTATGCCTCTATACCTTTTGGGAGACTGCTAAGGCAAGGAAGTAAAAATCTCAAGGTAAAGAAAAAGGGGAGAAAGGTGGCATGTAGACCATGTTCATTCCTTCCAGTTATAGAATCATAGAGTCATAGAATGGTAAGATTGGAAGGGACCTCAAGGATCATCTAGTTCCAACCCCCTGCCGTAGGCAGGGACACCTCCCACTAGTACAGGTCACTCACTTGAACTAGAAGACCAAGATTTGAAAGGCAGGTAAGATAACCAAACACAAAGGCATTTACTAAACATGAGACAGTAGACACATTTAAAAGAAGCCTCCAGAGAGACCTTCACTTCCATAGGTAACCTGTCTCACTGTCATACAAATGTAAATTTGCACAGTTATTCTGTAAAAAGGAAAATAATCTGATAGGTATAGTAGGAATGAGGCAGCCACATTCTTTGAGAGGTACAAATCCATGCAAAGGTGCAATGCCAAAAAATATGGCTAGCAGTAAGTTCCATGTGAAATTACATCAGCTTGTTGTATTAGAGAAAGATTTAGGAACATACAGGCTGAGCCATCTTTTCAAGGAACAGAGGGTGCAACAGACCATACGTCTGTAACTTAGGTTTTATTTGGGCACTTTCCTAAGAACTTTGGTTGATTTTAAGGCTGCAGTGGCTGTTAGCATAGTGATAAACTGTCTGTGGCATAGAAATGATCGAAATGAAGTACTGGGTTTCCTTTGTATTAATAGCAAGATGTGATCACATTTGAAGTTCAGAAGGAAAGGGAAATGCTTGAAGGCAAGCATCCTTTGAGGCTTTTCAACATGACAGTGAAATAAACTTGTGCTTCCTAGAAAGTGTTAGCACTAAGTTATGACTGAATTGCACCTATCATGAGGAAAAAAAGAAAGAGGAATGAAAAAGTTGAAACTGCTCTGCTGGGAAGAAAACTGTGAAGTGTCTGGTTTGCTGTTCTTATGAGTGACTGACTGATGGTGGGAATCAGTCTTATATTGACTGTTGCTCCAAAAGTACTGTTCTTATATTCTGAAAGTTTCCTAAATGGTGGTGGCAGCAACAGCAGCCCATCTCAGATGGGCAAAATAATAAGAATGACTGTTTGATCCTTTGTCTGCTTTCTGGATACTCCGGGCAATAATTTACTTTGCCTGGTTCTCAGATAAGGCTCTAATTAAATTACATGTGCTGACTTTTTAAGGGGAGTTAGAGTCTTGATGCAAGACTGTATCAGAAACTGATTCAGTATAATAAATGATAGCCCATTCTGGAGCTTCTTCCATATTAGCAAGGAAATATCCTCCCAGAACTAAACAGTACCTTTGCCACATCAAATTCCTCAACAGACTCTCCTTCTGTACTGTGTCTCTGTTTTACTGCTTTTCATAACCTCCCCATCCTTTCCTTTTCTATTTCTTTCTGAAATTGCTGGACTAAAAGCACCCTCAGAGAGTATGTTTGTGTAGTGCTCATGGTAGAGTGGCAGTGATCAAAAATAGCTAATGGCAATAAGAATCATTCCTGTAGCAAATGAAAATATTACATTGAGAGGAAAAAAAAACCCCATGTAGTTACCAACACTGGAGACTGCTAGACCCTGGAATAATCTCCTGCAGCACTGCTCTAGTCACTTTGAAGTAGACTGAACACATGCCTAAAGAATACACTGTTTTGTCCAAGTCTCCAGGGAGGTGAACTAAGTGTAATCTAACAGGCCAGTTTTACCTTTTCCTTTTACATCTCCAGGAGTTGTAGCCGCTCACGTTGTTGCTTTAGTAGCTGAGTTCACAGAGTGTGATCAACTATCAGTATTTCTTCTGCCAGTATGTGGATTTAAGCACCATGTTCACCAGTATTTTCCCACCTTTCTCAAAAGGAGGAGGCTGGCTAGGCAAGGAAGCTGCTGACTTTGACTCGTGGTTAGTATGCTGTGCAGACAGACAAATCAATTGGACTCTGCCTGGGAATCTTAATCAGAACCATGTGGTTCGCTGCAGCGGTTAAGTGCTACTATGCTGGTGATGGCATCTTCTTTAGAGACACTATTGATTGTTCTCTCTCTTTTGAGAAGAGATTCCAACTGTGTAGACAGCATAAAGGAGGGAGAAGTTCTCTCTTACACCTCAGTAGGATTAGGATCGACAGTTTAATTTCACCGAGGGCAGGCACGATGTCATTCTAATTCAGTCAGACTAGTGTGGGAAAGAGGAAGGAGATGGCTGTTTGAAAGGTCCATTGATTATCTCAGTAAGCCTGGTGTAAGGCCAAAGATGATGCAGTGCAAGGACCATGCAAACTGAGGCAAGGGAACACGTCTTTAGGAAATGTCTTTTGAGAGAAAGCCCCTTGCAGAGTTAAATGGAAGAGAGCAACATATTGCAAACTGACCTATACTTGGAGTGGAAGTGAATCCCAAATCTGGATGACATCAGAGTGGGGATGCTGTAATCCTCTAACAGTACTGAAATACAAACTGAACAACAACAACAACAAAAAAAGCCAAACATAAAAGAGAGTTTGTGAACAAACATGATATTGGGTGTGGGAGTATCTTTTGATGACTGCATGTTTGACTGTATGTGCAACCATCTGCTTATATATTATCTCCATTAGTACTCTTGTGATTCTAAAAATGCAAGTGTTATAAGAAAAACAACAGTGTAACACAGAGTATATTTTCAACAAAGGAGATGGCAATGTGGCCACACATGCCAGTATGCTTTTATAAGAAATTCCTTTACACATTAAGTAAGACTTTAATTCCTTCTTTCTCCTCCCCCCAAAAACCCCAACAGCAACAACAGAACAAAACAAAAAACCCCCAGTAGCATACTTGTATAAAATCTACTATGGTGACAAACAAATGAAGTCTATCCAGTTAACTATTTTATGTGGACTATCCACTGTGCCTTACACATCAGTATCTTCACTGAAGACATTCTGAGAACAGATGTATGGAATCTCCTCTGCTGTGTTTCATTTTATTGCATCATCAAGAGGAAAACAGCCAGGTCTGAAGCAGGTTTATATTTCCCTTTTTCAAGAATCTATTAATCGATGTTCTAATTAGTAAGTGCTGGAACCAGTGCTGTTTAACATCTTTGTCAGTGACATGGACAGAGGAATCAGTGCACCCTCAGCAAGTGTGCAGATGACACCAAGCTGTGTGGCACAGTCGACTTGCTAGAGGGCAGGGATCCATCCAGAGGGACCTGGACAGGCTGCAGAGCTGTGCCCAGGCCAACCTCATGACATTCAGCAAGGCCAAGTGCATGGTGCTGCACCTGGGTAGGGACAGTCCCAAGCACAACTCCAGGCTGGGTGGGGAATTGGCTGAGAGCAACCCTGAGGAAAAGGCCCTGGGGGTCTGGGCTGATGAAAAGCTCCACATGAGCCTGCAGTGTGAGTGCAGCCCAGACAGCAACCGAGTGCTGGGCTGCAGCAAGAGCAGTGTGGGCAGCAGGGTAAGGGAGGGGATTCTGCCCCTTTGCTCTGCTCTCCTCAGGCCCCACCTGGAGTCCTGTGTGCAGTTCTGGAGCCCCCAGCACAGGAAGGACATGGAAGTGTTGGAGTGGGTCCAGAGGAGGCCACCAAGATGCTCAGAGGGCTGCAGCAGCTCTGCTGTGAGGACAGGCTGAGAGAGTTGGGGCTGTGCAGCCTGTAGAAGAGAAGGCTTCCAGGAGACCTTAGAGTAGCCTTTCAGTATCTGAAGGGGGCCTACAGGAAGGCTGAGGAGGAACTATTAACAAGGTCTTGTAATGGCAGGACAAGGGGCAATGGGTTTGAACTGGCAGAGGGGAGATTGAAACTGAGTGTTAGGAGGAAGTTGTCTGCAGTGAGGGTGGTGAGACACTGGCACAGGTTGCCCAGGGAGGTTGTGGCTGCTCCCTCCCTGGAGGTTTTCAAGGCCTTGAGTGACCTGTGGTAGTGGGAGGTGTCCCTGCCTACGGCAGGGGGTTGGAACTAGATGGTCCTTGAGGTCCCTTCCAACCTTACCATTCTATGATTCTATGAGTCTTGTTGCTGGCACTGTGGAGATTTCTCCATGAACTTTTGAGGAGAGTTGCATTGCCACACTGACCTTGTTATAATCTATAATTCTGTCTCTGTTTTGTTTCATTTTGCAATATTTGTTTCAATTTGAGAGCTATTGAGCATTAGTAAGCCAGCTGCATCTTTCCCGCGAACGGACATTTTACCAAAAATAGATCCCGAAAAATGTCCTTGATGCTTTTAACCTTGTACATTCATCCCTCAAAGAAAGCAGCATGGAGTATCAGTTAATCAGGAGAGGGGAAGGTTTTAGCTGGAGGTCGGATGTGCTGTGTTGTATGAGCAATTGTCAGGATTCAAGAGAATCAGGAAGGCTGGTCAGAAAATATTCAGGTGAGTAGAATGTCTTCACCAAAAGATGTGGGTTGAATGGAATAGGTACGAGGAGATACATGTTTATTTAAATTACAGGCCATCCTCCAAAGAGCACAATCACAACCACATTGGTTAAAACACTTGCTTAAAGGTACTGCTGATTTGCATTTATGTGAAGAGCAGCATTGTGTTAACTGTGATCCGTGTGTGAATGTGTATGTGTAAGTAGAAGGCAATGCTGTCTTCTTTGCATTCATCACTTTCTTAGGTCCTGTTCCTTCTCTACAGTGATAAAGCAACTGATAGCCATGTATTTATTCCTGGGCCCCTGTTACCTCTGTATTGAATGTCACAGAGGAGACAGATGTCTGTGGAGCTCACTGCTAATGCAGTAAGGAAGAGTACAAACTGTAGTGCAGCACTCGACTGACCCACCCCAATAACTTTTTGGTGAAGCTCTCACTATTCTTGATGTGTGTGCAGAGCACTGGGGAGGCTGAAAAAGAGATCTCCATTTTGAGGACTGATGTTTCTTTGTCTTAATAAACTGGGGTCGGAAAAATGTGGATCCGAAGAGCAATTCTTAGATAACCCTGATACTGACAGTGACACTGAGAAAATAAAAATGTGGTAGTGGTGGTAGTCTGGGGGAAGAAATTCTTAGCCTGTTTAGCTGAAGCTGCAGCACATGGTGATATGTCAGAAGTCAGAATTGCTCATTAGTAGTCAAATGCGGTAGAATATTCATTCATGTGAGTCTTAAAGTACCCAGTGAGATGAGACATGACTGACCATTTTTCATAGGACTCTTATTCTCTCAGTGAAAAAAACAGCTTTATAACCATTTATTTCACTCCATGTCTTTTACACAGTGCATCTCTTTTTACTGAAGCCATTTACAATCCTATATCTCTAATTCAACCTCAGCAATAATTCCAGATCACAGCATAACCAAATTGTTGAGAATGAAGAGGTTAGTTAGTTAATGCAGTTAGATACACTACACCGCAAAATTAAACCAAACCAGGGAGTAGCTCGTGGATATGATGTTGAATACTGTCCAGTTGTGCTATGCTCATACTAAAACATGCTATTAACATGTGCTGATCATAGAATCATAGAAT
>VWYK01114735.1:273-23018 GCA_013399775.1 Semnornis frantzii | reverse complement strand
CAGGTGTCTATGAAAGCTTTAGAATAAGGCTTACTCTGCTGGTACATATATAGGAAGGTTTTATAGTAAAGGAAACACCTGCATTGTATCCTTCAATATTGCATTTATCATTATGCTGGGTTTGTGTTGCCTTTTGGTAGATATTGTGAGGAGCCTGATGGTGCAGGACTCAGAGTGGGAAGGTGATGGGATAGGTGAGGAAGAGGAGGGGAATTGGTGAACACCTGCTCACAGGAGTGCTGTATCAGGTTTCCAGAGAGGTTTCTGTGTGTTATCTGAGCAGACCATACAGGGCATTGCAGTGTACTACCCATGGAATTTTCCCAGCCCAGATGCAAGCAGAAAATACACTGGGATACACTGGCTGGCTATGCTAGGACTAAAAATCAATATAGACAAAGCATATTTACTACACAGCCCTGGTCTGTCTTTGAGACATTATTTTAAACAATGGCACCACCAGCTGTGATGCTCCCTTCTTTTTTACACCTGAAACTTCTCTCTACAGGATCATAAAGTTTGGTTTAACAGAGCTATCTCCCAGTGGTTTTACTGTAGATAGGGCAGACAGGGCCTCTTAAATTAAAGACAGTGGTATTTCATTCCTGTGGCCTCTGGTTGTTTTTAACACCAGGCTGGATGTGGCTCTGGTCAACCTGATCTAGTGAAAAGTGTCCCTGCCTGTGGCAGGGAGTTTGCAACCAGATGATCCTTGAGGTCCCCTCCTAGCCTGACAGTTGTGTGATTCTGCAGTTCTGTGATTCTATCTTAGATTTGACTTTTATTTCTGTGTCAGAAATTGAGCTGCTTCTAGGTTCTTAGAATGCAGTTCCCAAAAGCTGCAGCAGAAACGCTGAGTGTAATTGAATACAAAGTGCTGCTGCACCTTCAGCTTGATTACACAGAAAGCTGTGCAAGTTAAAAGGACATCAGATCTGCTGAGTTGTAACTAATAAAGAGCTGTAAAGGCAGTGAAATGAGATCACCAGTGTTGCTCAGATGAGCTTTAATGCTGTTTTTATAATGTGTTACTGGGTTTGAAGACTGCTTGGTGGCTAATAGACCACTCCAGCATTTGACCAAACTAGTCAGGGCAATTCAGTTTCACCACACTGTGTGAATGTCAGCCCTCTAGTTCACTATTCAGAGATGAAAGACTACAAAGTCTGTGGTCTCATCTCTCTTCTGGAAACAGTGACAGTGTTAATTATACTCTTCATGAGAAAGGTTTATTTTGGCTATTAACTTGCAGATCTTGAGCCTGATTTCACATCTGAGAGTTTCTAGTTCAAGTGTGTCACTCCATGATATACCATTTGGCCAAACTAGTCAGGGTGATTCAGTTTCCCCACACCATGTGAACAGCTACAATGTCAGCCCTCTAGTTCACTATTCAGAGATGAAAGACTACAAAGTTTGTGGTCTCATCTCTCTTCTGGAAACAGTGACAGTGTTAGTTTCACTGTTCATGAGACAGGTTTATTTTGGCTGTTAACTTGCAGATCTTGAGCCTGATTCACATCTGAGAGTTTCTAGTTTGAGTGTGTCACTCTGTGATATCTGGGGTAATTGGGGAACATTTTGGCAACATCTAAACTTTGTAGCCACCTTGCAGCATTTGCAACCCATAAGTAATTGCTAGGTTACTTTACCACAAGTAAGGACAATGCCTTCAGCAATCAGTACAGTCCATGCCAGAATATCAGTATAGCCTGTTGTCTCTCTCAGACTTCATGGCATCTGTCTATTAAGCTTCCTTGAGGAGGTTGTGCAAGGTTAGCTGGTGTTGAGGGAGCCTAAGAAACATTGATAGCACTCAACCTTGCTTTGCCAGCAGTTCTGCTACTTTATGTTGTAGTAGCCTTCCAGTATCTGAAGGAGGCTTACAGGAAGGCTGGGGAGGGACTGTTGACAAGGTCTTGTAATGACAGGACAAGGGGCAATGGGTTTGAACTGGCAGAGGGAAGATGTAGACTGGATGTTAGGAGGAAGTTGTTTGCAGCGAGGGTGGTGAGACACTGGCACAGGTTGCCCAGGGAGGGTGTGGCTGCTCCCTCCCTGGGGGGGGTCAAGGCCAGGTTGGAGGAGGCCTTGAGGGCCCTGTGCTAGTGGGAGGGGTCCCTGCCTATGGCAGGGGGGTGGAACTGGATGATCTTTGAGGTCCCTTCCAACCTTACCATTCTATGATTCTATGTTGTGGAGTTTCTTGAGCTTTGACCAATTTAAAGACTTGTCTTATTTATTCAGAGAAAATCTCAGCCATGGTGCATGCAGAAATAGCCTTTGGGTGTATGCAGAAATAGCCTTTGGGTGTAGCTCAGTGAACTTCTGGGGTTGAACAAGACAGATGGAAACACTTGGAAACAATGAGGAGAAGGTAACTACAATTTTAGCCTACTCTTATGATTATTTCTACTCTTTCATGCAATATAAAAATGTATTGATACTACTTCTATTTATCAAGTACCTTGGAATTTTGTGTCATTGCTATTCTAATCCATTAAAATCAAGTTAAAATAGAAATCTGGAGTGTTTAGGTAGCTCCAAGGCTTGATAAGATGTCTGAGTAGCTATATTCTGGGTTTCTTTTCACATCCAAGTGTCAGAAGTGGAAGTGAACATGACAGCTGTGAAATACTCAGCGTCAGTTTGCAACATTTTAAAATAAAACCTGTGTGACTTTGCAAAGGGGAATTTTACTGGGTCTTAAATATAAAAGAACTTGTGTTAAGTAGCTGTACTTGTCCCTCTTTTGTTATCAGAGGATGGAAAGGCAGGCTGCTGTGCGTGCAGGTGGTGATTTTAGACTCCAAGATGGGAACACAGGCAGACTTTCCCCCTAATCAGCAGAGTGCAAGCTTCTCCTCCAGTTAATCTTGTGGTTCTCCAGAGCAAATTGATTTAAATGAGCCTGAAGGTGCAACAGTAACTGTCCATTGTATAGGATATGCATTGCTAATTGCTGCTGATGGCAATGATACTTACATGTGAGTACCTCTTAGAAGATTTGCCTTTAAAAAAAAGGAGAGGCTGAGGGAGCTGGAGTTGTTTAGCCCGGAGGAGACTCAGGGCAGACCTCATTGCTCTCTACAACTACCTGAAGGGAGGTTGTAGCCAGGTGGGGTTGGTCTCTTTCTCCCAGGCAACCAGCAACAGAATGAGGGGACACAGTCTCAAGTTGTGCCAGGGGAGGTCTAGGCTGGATGTTAGGAGGAAGTTCTTGCCAGAGAGAGTGATTGGCATTGGAATGGGCTACCCAGGGAGGTGATGGAGTCACTGTCTATGGAGGTGTTGAAGAAAAGCCTGGATGGGGCACTTAGTGCCATGGTCTGGTTGATTGGCTAGAGCTGGGTGCTAGGTTGGGCTGGGTGAGCTTGGAGGTCTCTTCCAACCTGATTGATTCTATGCTTCAATGATTCTAAACCTAAAGAGCAAGTGCTCTCAGGCAGTCAGTAACTCTTTCAGGATCTGCAGTAGTAATACATGACCTCCCTTCCCTACATGGTTCTGTAAAACTACCACAACCTGATTTTCACTGTCAAAATTCTCCTCCAAATTTTCAGTGCACATTGTGGTTGCAATACACTAACCCTGAGTCAAATTCAGTTAAAAAACCCTATTATTTCCTTTACCTTCTTGATGCAAGATGAGCCTTTCAATGCACAGCAAATGTGGCACTTCTTGTCTTTTAAGACAAATGATCTCTCTGCTTCAGCAGCTCTGGGTTGCTTCTTGACAAGGCACTGTGATGCACCACAGCCATCTAAGGTAAAAAGGCTTTCTTTTTTCTTTCTGTTGCTGTAGAGCTGTGTTACAAGTGGAGCTACACCCAGGAGCTTGGAACAGCTGGAGTAATTTTCTGAAGATGAAGTTAGTAATAGTACTGCTGCTAGTCCCACCTCTCATGAAATGCCTATCACTTTTTTTCATATAGTAGGGAATTGCAAATTAATTCTGTCTCCATGGGTTTGGAATAGAAACGATGCCTTCACAGTTCAATGAAGTGGAAAGTCTTTCATCAGTAGAAAATCAACCAAGGAATTGGATGGCAAAGGCCTCATACATTACAAAACAGTTGTTTGCAATTAAGGCCAGGAGTAAGATGTGCAGGAGTCTGTCATGTTTCTTTTTGTTTATTTAATCAGCCTCAGGCATAACATTAGACGATTTGAAGTGGCATTGTTTCCTTGTGGTGTCCTGTGATTTGCTGTGCATTCTGTGTACACTACATGTGCTGTATCAAAGGACTGCAATCTGTTCAAAATACAGATGTGTTGTGTTTTGCTTGAATTCTGATCAATAATCAGGGCAGTTTCACAGAAGCATTAACCTTCTAAGGAAGCAACCACTGCTGCTGGGGGGACAGTCATTTGAAAGAGGCTAGAATCAGCCAGGAATCACAAGGACATCAGCAGAATCAAATTTCTTGTGCCATGCACAATCTTTCTCTGCAGCCACCACGGCAAAGACTGTGACAGCCTCAGCTGCTGTTCCCTTTTCTGTTTCAGGGCATATATTGTGGCTCACTGTGAGGCAAAACTTTGTACCTGATAGGAAGTTGAATGGAATCAAAGCTAAACTGTAAGTAAGCCAGATATAAACTGAACAAAAGGCAGATAGTTTGTTCAATATCAGCTCAATCCAGCCAGTTTTAACAGGGATCTCAGAACAGCAGGTGTTCTTATTTACCATGCGCTAAGCACGGTGCAGCAGATGGGCAATGGTGTTCTAGTCTTTTCTGTGTGCTTTCCTTGTACTTGTCAGTTCAAGCCCTGGGAAAAAAAGGTGGCATCCAGATTGATAACACAGGGATGTTCTCTAAGGGCTTGACTGTTTCATTGCTGCACTATTGCAGAAAGAATTGAAAACTCTGTCTATATAAATTTCAATGCACTTAGTGATAGCTGGTAGTTCTGAGCATGGGTTTATTGTGTCTGTCTCAAAGTTATCAGAAGGTAAATCAGGCTTTAAAGAACAGTTTAGCCAGAGCTGATCATCTGCTAGAAGAGTGGAATAAAATCAGCTCCTCCAAGAAACTCATAAATAAAGGAAAAATCAGCTCATAGGTAGTGACAATTGTTGCCCTGGGCATATCACCATTTCAGTAACATACCAGAGCCTCCAGTAACAAAATCAAGTCCTTGTAAGGCAGTCTAAGGCTCACTAGATCTATGTTGTGAAGCTTTTAAAGTAATTTATTCCTCTATTTCTTCATTTGTACATGATAGGCTCTAACCAGTGATAGTGGAGTAGAAAACTAATGACACTGTAGCCAGTTGGTGTCCTTGGAGTTGACAGGACATGTCTGGAATTGCTGCTAAAATTCTCTTGACAGATTTTATATGAAGCTCTTTAAAACAGAAAATTTGCCACAAATCATTCTGTTTCTGCAGTCTTTTACAAATTTGAGGGCCATGTCTATTTAGGGATCTCCAAAAAGCTTAAGCAAGTATATTTTCCAGGTAAGTAATAAAACAAGGCATAGCATTTTCAAAGTGAGTTAGGAAGGCAAATGAAACTTTTACTACCATATTATTATAACGGTTATCAGATTTTAAAGGTACTACCCAAACTTCCCTGACTGATTTTATGCATGTCTTCTTGCAAACTGATAACATGGCAGGGTTTAAAGTGCAGCTCAGGAGCACCCTCTCAGTCTGTGCACGGGGTTTGTGGTTAAGCACACAGATGACGACACTTGGTGGGCTGCCTCTGAAGATGTCTGCCATTGGAGACATCCAGTGGCTGCAAACCATTGGAGCCTGGAAACTTCTTCATGCTTTCCTTGTTTTTGTGTTCTACCCATTAGATACTGACCACTTCTACTGACAGATTCTGGTTTGGAAAGACCTTTGCTCTGCCCCAGTACAGTATTGATGATGTTACTCACCTTTCATAGGACAGGTTAGTCTGACACAGTGAACTCCACGTGGAAAGAGCAAGTAAGCAGAGTCAGTGTAAAGGAGAGGGAAAGAACACATTGTGTGAGCAGGGAGGTTGGGACCCTTACAGGCATCATCTGGGTTGACTTAAACTGCCACAGGATTGTAGACTCCTACAAACCTGGTTTCTGAAGTGATTTTCACACAGAAAGAAGTTGCTGGTTTATCCCATTTTAAATGAAACCAGAGACACCACTCCCTAGAACATTCAGTTCCTCACAAGAGAGGGAGATCTTCACAGGATCATGAAAGGAGACTGCCCATGGAAGAAGATGTCCAACTCCCTGCTCAAGCTGTGCCACCCAAAGCCAGTTGCCTAGGACTATGTCCAGGTGGCTTTTGAATATCTCCACTGATGAAGACTCCACAGCCTCTTTGGGGAGCCTGGCAGTGCTTGGTCAGCCTCATGGGAAAAAAGCTTTTCCTGATGTTCAGACAGTGCCTCCTGTGTTTCAGGCTGTGCTTGGGCCTCTATAATGAAGTGTACTACTAAAAACATTCTCTCTCTTGTATGCTTAGATGTCATGGCAAAAAAAACAGACCATAAATCCATAAAAATAGAGCAAATACATGTTCATTATGCTCATTCTGCTTTCCTTAAGCAAAAGCAGTAGTGTGGGTTAATGCTAAATGAATCACTGGTCTTCAAATGCCAGTCTTTTATCTACCTATATACTGACCTCCAAAACCAGAATTTCAAATTCACCACTGATCTTCTTTTATGCTGTAAATTGTTGTTCTGTGTGGTTTAAATAGCAGCTGGGACAATGTGATATAAATGCACAGAAATATTAATCCAAACATTTATCAGAGCTGTAAAACCCACAATTTCAGGGAACAGCAAATATGAAGGATGCAATGTCTGTAGAGAACTTGAATGCCATAAGTTAACAGCTGCAGCTTCACATAGCTGTGCATCGCTCTGCAATCATAGACTCCAGCTAAAAGCTCTCTTCCCAGTCTGAACTCTCATGAACAATTTCAATAGAAATGATTCACTCAGGATTTGGGAAGCAAAGCAGAGAGGCTGAAATGAATTATTCACAAATTGCTCCTGAAGAGGTAAATACCATAAGGTCAGAACTTCACAAAGTGGTGATGAATACTGCAGAAAAATCCCCATTAACCTAGGGGTGTCCTTTGTGTGGTGTGTTGGATCTATGCATTAAGAACCAGTTTTGATAGTTCTCTTTGCTAGTTAATGTCAAAAAGACTTGAGGATGTTCCACTGAAAGCTCGGTGGCAGTGAATCAGTTTCCTCTTCTTTTAGGCTTCTTAACACTTTGCAATGCCTCCGAACCCTCTTTCCTCCCCTTCTATTCCTGACTATGCCTCTGTGCTTTTTCCAACCAGATTTGTCTAAGAGATTGCCTAAATTTATCTGCATGTCTCCAAAATTGCAAATGATAAACTGGAGTTAAGCCAGCTGACTTTAACAGTTGTGTGCATAGTCGTGCCTGTTAGATCTCAGTCTCTGTGATTTTTATGATCAATGCAGAGTGATCACAGAACCACTGAAACATTCCAGTTGGAAAAGGCCCCTGGGATCATCAAGTCCAACCCTACTCAACAAAATTCACTCTTAAACCATATCCTCAAGTACCACAGCCAAATGACTTTCAAACACATCCAGTGTTGGTGACTCTGCCACCTCCCTGGGCAGCCCATCCCAATGCCTGACCAGATGTGTATTTCATGCTTAGAGGTATCTTTGGCCTAATTTGTCCCTTAAGCTGAAAATACATCACAGCCTTTAGTTGTAGTTAGTAGCCAGGACTGTATGAAACCAGTACCACCCGAAGCTGTCTGGAATCTGTCTGCTCACCTGAAGACTGTGAAAGTGTGAAATTGGATAAAATCTCCTTATTGAGCACTATTAGTTGAGTTAAACAGCTCAGCCTTTACGTCTGCTCATGGCTCTCACACAGAACAACAGTGAGTAGCATTGTAGCTGCTGGAGAAAATTTCACATATGCTCTACCGTGGTGTGCTGGCAGGGCTCCCAAGCAGCAAGAAGAAAGGGCACATTGCTCACAGTGCCAGCACATATGATTAAAGATACAGCAAGACAAGCAGCAATCTTTCACAAGAGTTAAAAAAAAAAATGAAATCACTTATTTAGAAACCCAATGCTTTCAAATCACTGAGCAAGACAAACAGCCCACAGGGAAAGCTTGATCTTATTATAATCTGAAATACTAGCAGCTACTCTGCTACTGTAAATCAGAATATTCAGATGTTCTGGATACCTTCCAAAATGTGTGTCCCCATTAATCTTTAGATGTTAGCCTTAAAGTAGTTGTTTTCCTTTTTACTTCCTATTCCCCCCTCTTATTTTAAAAGACAATTTTCCAATTGCTTTTAGTCTTTTGCTTATGAATCTTTAAGAGCCATGCAATGTATAAAGCATGAAAATACTAATTTACAGAGCTAATTTCTTGTCACTGACTGAATGGAAACATGAGCTGAGTGCAGTAATAACAGCACTGCAGTTGTTTGTTTGGAGCAGGTGCATATGTTAGCAAATAAAAGCAGAGGTATAGAATCATAGAATGGTAAGGCTGGAAGGGACCTTAAAGCTCATCCAGTTGCAACCCCCTGCCACAGGCAGGGACACCTCCCACTAGCACAGGTCACTCAAGGCTTTGTCCAACCTGGCCTTGAACACCTTCAGAGAGGGAGTAGTCACAACCTCCCTGGGCAACCTGTACCAGTGTCTCACCACCCTCACTGCAAACAACTTCCTCCTAACATCCAGTTTCAATCTTCCCTCTACCAGTTCAAACTCATTGCCACTTGTCCTGTCACTACAAGACCTTGTCAATATTCCCTCCCCAGCCTTCCTGTAGGCCTCCTTCAGATCCTGGAAGGCTGCTCTAAGGTCTCCTGGAAGCCTTCTCTTCTGCAGGCTGCAGAGCCCCAACTCTCTCAGCCTGTCCTCATAGCAGAGCTGCTGCAGCCCTCTACTGTTGCTCCAGCCCAGCACACAGTTGCTGTCTGGGCTGCACTCACACTGCAGCCTCATCTTGAGTTTTTCATCACTCCAGACCCCCATATCCTTTTCCTCAGAGCTGCTCTCAGCCATTCACCACCCAGCCTTTATTTGTGTTTGTATCACTGTGGTTTGCTTCTGGTGATGAAATCTTTATATTCTTCTACTCTTGCTTGTCTGCCTGTCATTCTGGTGTTGATGGTTGATGGCAGCTCTGCTTTTCTGCTATCCAGGGTTACAGTAAGCTTTTACAGTCGTTCCTTAGCCTCACGGGCTACTGCAAGCGAATTAATTTTAGCAAAGTGCTGCAACAGAAGAGCAATAATGTTCTTTGAGGTGTGCATTGCACCAGATTCACAGGTGGATGAGTTTTTTAATAAACTCAGCTCCACCACATATATCAGTTTCCTCCACTGTCTAGAGACTCCATTTACACATGCAGCTCCCTCTCACACACGTGCACACGATCTGCCTGGGCAAAGGGGCCACACAGACGTACAGCAAGCAAAGGTGAGATGCCATTGCACATATAGGTAATTTTAATCCATTCAATTATTTTAAATACCACAATAAATTTAATTTTCACAATAAATTAAATAGCCATATTCAGTTTACAAAATAGAATTACTTAGTGTGAAACTGGTATTTACAAACATTGTACACTATGTACACGACGTTCAGCTTTGTCGACACACAGGCATAGAAGAAAAAAATTATCTGACCTTCTTTTTTGACACATGATTGACATGCTACAAGTGACACTATGGTCCATACAAGAAAACAATAGTGCAAACTCACCACGAGAACTCTGGAACGATGCTGTTTGCATGGGTTTTTAATTTCAAATAATAAGAAAATAGCATTGCCCACTCTGAGTGTAAAAATGCAGCGCTCTGGTCGAAAGTGTCAGTATTCCTTTAGCACTACACGTACCAAACGTAGCCTGAAGATTATGCTTTCTCACAGCTTCACAGACCTCTGACAGGAGTTTTTATGGCATGAACGAACGTTCTGCTTAGATCAATAAGTATGGCACAAGCACTTCACGAAGCGAGAGGAACACTGACCCTTTGAACCGCGTCTGACTTGTATTTCCCTAAATACCTCCTTTCCTTTTGTTATTATAGTATCTTAAAAGATGCAACTATGCTGACAGTAAATTTAGGTTAGTTACTACTCTGTAGAAAAAATTGATCCCACCATATATTTGGTCACACACTGCATATGTACACGTATGCATGAAAAAAAAGGTTACTTGGATAGCCGTGTCTAGGAAAAGTGCATATTTTAGCAGAGACAATTCGTTGCACGTCTCAGATGCGACAGAAAGGCTTGGACGAAGTTTGGTTTAGGGCCAGTTAAATGTCCTCCCAGTGATCTGGTAAAATTTTTGATTAAAAGGATGAAAGAACTTGCGCAATTTGGTAATGACAGAGGTGTCCACCTCCGGATGGATGCGTCCCTTGCTACCCGCCAGGCACTTGTTAAAGACAATGTTAAATCGCAAGCAGTAAAACCCTCTGGTGGCATTGAAGTATAAATTGTACTGACTTATCCTTGGAGGAAGATTTAGGAACTTCTCGACCAGCTGGAGTTCTGGCAGTGGTTCTGTGATGAGCCTGTCGCCATCCACAATGTGAAACTGCTCGACTGGGAAGTATTTTAACCATCTCTCCAGATGTTTCGTGTAGATGCTGGTTCTCACCGCCTTGTACTTGGTGTTCACCTCGCAGGTATTAGGATCTATAGCCAGCTTCTCGAATTTGTAGTAAGTTTTGTTCTTTCTTTCCTTACCTTCCAGCACCTGAGTGTAATCAGAAATAGCTCTTGTGGTAGGTTCCCTGACAATGATCAATAATTTGATAGATGAGTTCATTTTGTAAATCCTTTCAGGTACTTCCTCGGTGATAAAATAGGCAGGGCTTTTCTCAATTGTTATTTGATGAGGGTAAGAAAAGGGCATTTTTTTCCGGTACCACTCGATCCCCTTGGCATAGTTCTCATCGTTATCAAAGAAGTGAATCTCTTGAGAAGCTTTGACCACTGCGGGGTGAAGGTTCAGCATCTCCAGCAGCGCTCGGGTGCCTCCTTTCCTCACCCCGATGATAATGGCCTTGGGAAGCTGCTGAACCAGGTTGTGCAGTCGGATTTGTTCCTTGGTGGCATTGCCTTTGCGGAATTCATGAAGCAGCCCTCGCTTGAACTGCAGAGCTCGCAGCGGGATCTCCTCCTGGCCGCGGGGTCCAAACCGACCGTCGATAGGGCAGAGGGGCTGCAGTCTGCAAGCAAAAGGAGAGGGATTTGTAAAGAGAGGATATCCCTTAAGGCAAGCTCCCTGTACAAGGCAATCCTACCCTTGGAAACCTTTTTGAAGCAAGGTGATGTTCCCATCCTTCAACTTGTATTTTATTCTGCTGGTGGTTGCTTGCAAATCATTTGGTTATTTATTCTGGTATTTTGCTGTGATTTAGCTGAGTCATTCCTAACTCCACCTTTCTGCTTTGTGTGAGCATAGGCACTATGACTACTGTTCCTGGGGCTTCTTGAACCTTGCCTCACCTCCCACATTCCTCATTACTTTGTGACTGCTTGTGTGATTTTTAAAGTGTATTAAGATTAATTTTATTTGCTCAATCTGATCTGAAAATTCGGTTTGCTTAGGTCGTCTCTTTCCACTGCTTTTCCAGTTCTTGAGTTCTTTCCTCTGTGTCCCATTGTGTTGGCTTTATTAGCTGCTGATCCAGAGTGGTCCTGTTTAGTGAAGATGAGCAAAAGGAATAAAGCCCAGCTTTATAGGCATCAGCTTTCAGCATTTTCCCCTCCTCTTTAAAAGATGCCCAGTGTTTTCTCTGTGATTCAGAATCAAAAAGACCAAGGTTCTGAATAAGCCATGATTAGGAAGGCATGGAAAGAATGACAAGAAAAGTTTTTAAAAAGGCATTTGTTGCATTACAAAAATGATTTTCTTATCATCACTTATGTATCCTCCTTCTGAACCTCATTTTGTGTCTTACTGTTTCTCCTTTCCCCCTGGATTTTTTTGCTCTTCTTTCAAATTAATCTGAAATCATTTCACCCATTTCTCCCTCATTTTATGCTTCCTTCTTTCATGAAATCATACAGTAAGGAAAATGTTAAAACTTTGCTGCTGCAGAACCTTGAGTAAGCTCTCAGCTCCACTCCCAAACCAGTTCTTTGGTTGTTATACAGGCCAGCAGTGCACTGAAGATGAAAATGGAGTGGACAGCTTCCAAAGTCCTACAGAAAAATGCCATTAATAATTTTGTGGAGCCATGCTTTCCAAAATTAAGGATAGGTAAGAACAAAGGTTGCCTAGGCAATTTTAATATGGACTCACTGTGCATATGTATCATCATATGGTTCTTAAATTACATGGCCACATGCTATTATTTTTTCAGAGGACCCCTGCCTTAGCCTGTATACCATATGGGCAGTGCTCATTAATAGCTGTTTAGGTATGCAGTATTTATTCCGGTTGCTCACCATGTGGCCCCTCACTCATTTACTGTATATTATTCAAACCCTGCTTTCAGGACAGAATTATTTATTTCTTTATGGCTTTTCCATCCATCACTGCTTGGTGGAGTCTCTAATTTGACACTGATTCTAGGACAATGGATGGTTGGGGCAAAGTAAGTTTGATCACCCTGGCTGACCTGCAGGCTGTTCCTTTGATTATCCAGATGCTGAGAGATGGACCCTGTCCAGGCAGAGCTGGAGAAACAGCCTAGATGACATTGCTGGGTTCACAGGAGCTCCAGCTAAGTCCTGGAGACTAATTAGAAGGTGTGATGATAAGTGAGGTCCTGTTGTTATCTCTTTTCTCAAGTATCTCTGCTCTTCCTTTCCCCTCTGTCATCTGCTTGACTAACTGTTGGAGCAGGTCCAGAGGAGGCCAGGAAGATGCTCAGAGGGCTGCAGCAGCTCTGCTATAAGGACAGGCTGAGAGAGTTTGGGCTCTGCAGCCTGGAGAAGAGAAGGCTTCCAAGAGACCTTAGAGTAGCCTTCCAGTATCTGANAGGTGTCCCTGCCTATGGCAGGGGGTTGGAAGTGGATGATCTTTGAGGTCCCTTCCAACCTTACCATTCTATGATTCTATGATTCTAAGAACTCGACTTGGTCACAAAGACTGAAGCATTGCAACACTAATGCAAACCTATCAATGGAAAAAAAAAGACAAACCACAACACAGCAAGCAGAAAGCAATGTCACGTCTTGACAGTAGTATGATTTGGTCAGACTGGTGTGGCTGGGGAGGCAATCTTTCAACAGTAAGGTGGCAGTTAAATGCAGAAGAAAGAAGCTGCAGTTGCTATCTCTGATCTCCTCTTCTCTCTCCTTCTGTGTATTTGTTATTTGTTTTCAAGCAAAAAGGATTCCACATTACCAGTTCCAGACCCATCTCTAATTTTATCTCTTTTACTCAAAAAAAAAAAAAAAAGAAAAAAAAAATTAGCAGTGCCTTCAGTGTAACACAACAGCTTGTCAAACACGGTGGTTTCCTTTATAAGTAAATAAATACTTAAGACATCCTCTAGCCTAAGGGAAAAGATTGGATACTGTTAAAAGTTGTTCCTCAACACTTTGTATTTCAGGTTTTTCACTCTTTCCCCTTTCTTCTCCTCTCTCTAAGCAATTAAAAATACCCTTTAAAAGATGTTGCCAGTGGTGGTATTAAGCAGGTTCTCAGATCTTGGTAGTTAAATACCCAGATGTAACTATTTACTGTTTTATTGCAACATGCTCATATTTTTTCCTTTAATAATTTTTTTTCCATTACAGCAGCAATCCATTGCAAAAAAAGAGTAATGACATTTATTATAGCACTGAAGTTTCTCTTCCAAAACTACTCCTCAAGCCACTATGGTAGAACTCCACAAATATTCTTAAGTAAACCCACCAAATATTCTTGAGTAAACCCACTATAAAGCAATTCCTCTCAGGGAGCAGTATTTCTGATGGATTTCAGAGCTGGAAAGCAGCTTGATTGAGAAAGACCTTGGACAGTAAGTCTCCATGGGCCAGCAATGTGCCCTTGTGGCCAAGAGAGCCAATGGCATCCTGGGGTGCATCAGGAAGTTTGGTCAGCAGGGCTAGGGAGGTTCTTCTCCCCCCCTGCTCTGCCCTGGTGAGACCACACCTGGAATACTGTGTCAAATTTTGGGCTCCCCAGTTCAGGAGAGACAGGGACCTGTTGGAGAGAGTCCAGCAGAGAGCTATGAGGATGAATAGGGGACTTAAGAATCTCCCCTGTGAAGAGAGACTGAGGGCCCTGAGGCTGTTTAGTCTGGAGAAGACTGAGCGGAGATTTCATCAATATCTATAAATATCTGAGGGGTGGGTGTTGAGTGGATGGAGTCAACCTCTTTTCAGTGGTCAGCAGCAATGAGCCAAGGAGCAATGGAAACAAACTGGAACAGAGAAGATTTCACTGCAAACATGAGGAGAAACTTCTTTACATTGAGGGTGCTGGAGCCCTGGAGCAGGCTGCCCAGGTTGTGGAGTCTCTTTCTCTGGAGACTTTCAGAACCCACCTGGATGCATTCCTGTGCAAACTACTCTGAGTAATCCTGCCTTGGCAGGGGTGTTAGACTTGATCTCTGGACATCCCCTCCAACCTCTAAGGCTCTGTGATTCAAAGAGCTAAAAGGAGGTTAGGCAATCTGAATGACAGGTAGCACTGCTGTTTCTCCTGATTCAATGTGCTTCCAGAATGCCTTATGTAGAATGCAGTGAAGGTGCCACAGTGACAAAAATGACACAACTGTCTTCAGCAGGAGCAGTCTGGGGCACGGAAATCATGTGAGGAGCTTCCCCACCCTCACAATGCTGGAGCTGGGTGACTCAGAATGCTCTGGATCTCAGAACTGTTGGACACAGAGTCTGAGCTTCCTTGTGTGAAACAGCTCCATGCACCCAGGAGTTGAACGATGATAGCCTCCCCTGGAGGGAGGTGCTTGGTTTATTGGACTTTATCACCCAATCAATCAGATAAACCAGTGGCAATTTCCCTTTGTGCTTAAGAGGGCTTAAAACATGCACACCAAAGAGCCTAATCTGAGGCTAATAGATGAGCCATCCTCAGCTCTCTTGTTCAAATTAGATCAGCATAAATTAAGAACAGATGAATCTGGATTTCTCCCTGAACCATTACTTATTTCAAAGTCTATTGAAGCCACTCAGTGTCCTTCTGCTGACAGACTGAACAAGTTTGGATTGTGCCCTAGTGCTGAGGTAGAACATTGCACTGCGCACGCAGCAAGTGAGGGCTGGTCTGCATCAAGAGCAGTGTGGTCAGCAGGGAGAGGGAGGGGATTCTACCCCTTTGCTCTGCTCTCCTCAGACCTCATCTAGAGTACTGTGTACAGTTCTGGAGCCCCCAGCACAGGAAGGACATAGAACTATTGGAGCGGGTCCGGAGGAGGCCACGAAGATGCTCAGAGGACTGCAGCAGCTCTGCTATGAGGACAGGCTGAGAGAGTTGGGGCTCTGCAGCCTGGAGAAGAGAAGGCTTCCAGGAGACCTTAGAGTAGCCTTCCAGTATCTGAAGGGGGCTACAGGAGGGCTGGGGAGAGATTATTTAAAAGGTCATGCAATGACAGGATGAGGGGCAATGGGTTTAAATTGTCAGAAGGGAGATTGAAACTGGATGTTAGGAGGAAGTTGTTTGCAGTGAGGGTGGTGAGACACTGGCACAGGTTGCCCAGGGAGGTTGTGGCTGCTCCCTCCCTGGAGGTGTTCAAGGCCAGGTTGGAGGAGGCCTTGAGTGACCTGTTCTAGTGGGAGGTGTCCCTGCCTATGGCAGGGGGTTGCAACTGGATGATCTTTGAGGTCCCTTCCAACCTTACCATTCTATGATTCTATAACACCTCCAGTTCATCCATCTGCCTCATCCTGTCTAGTGCTTCTTTCTGTCTCTCTTTCGTGGCGAGTCCAAGTAAAGGACTGCTTTTTGGCAGTGTGGTAGTTTTTCTTATGCTGGCTAATGCAAGAGAATGAAACTGCCATTGGCAGCATTATATATGAAACTGGTGGAATTCACTGCTGCATGGGGTCAGCGAGTCAAATACTGTGGCGAGATAATTTTATAGCCATCAGTAAATTCTGTAGATGTGTGAGTGTAGATAATAGCATAAGGTTAATTAGATTTAGTGACTCTCAGCATAAAATATACTTTTGCAAGGGACTAGTAAAGATTTCTGCCTCCATTTACAGAATCGTATTAGTCTCGATGCAGTTTTCACCTCTGAAGCATCAGAGATGCTTTGACTGCTGCAGAAAGAAGATAAAAATTCTGAGCCTTAATTTGCAGTGGAGCACATGGCCTCCCTCTTCCTCTGGAGTGGATTTAAGCCGCTGAAGAAAGCACTCAGTGACCTCAGATGGGGCTCAGCATTACCCAGCGGTGGACACTAGATAGCTCTGTTTGCAGTTCACTTTCCATGCACTCCATATTCACTCAGCACGGTGTCACCATTTGGAACTCCATTAATATTTTCTAGCATTCAAAAGAAGGACACTAATAGACCATTAGCACTGGCAAGCTGTCCAGCAGCTTCTGGAAATCTTGAAGTCTTGTTTCATTAATTCTTTGGAAAAAGCCTTCTCCCTCCCTCACTTTTTTTTTTTTTTTGTAATCCTGTCTTTGTGTAGCTTCTACCAGAGCAAGCCCAGGCCGCTTTGAAGGTGACAGAAAGAGCAGTGTCATTGCAGGCAGCACTACCATTGCACTGTCAATAACCAGTCAAAACTCAGCCTAGTCAAAAGTGCCAAATACTCTTTGATTTCCTCTGCTGGGTTTTCTACTGCTCTCCAGGAAATTGCTTGCAGAGAAACTCCACCTATTTAGCACATTCAGCTCCAGAAAATAGTGGTTAATTAACATAGTTAAAAGTCTCAAACCCTGAAGCAATCTTTCAAGTGAAATAGTGTTCAAAACTTGACAAGCTACTCTGCAGGCTCATACTTAATTTTAACTACCACTGTAGCACATTAATTGCTTACTCATAAATTTAGTGAAGGTGCTACATAAATACATCCTGACTGTTTTGCTGAAACTAGAGGTCAACAGGCAGATGTACACAGACAAAAATGAACTACTCCAGTAACATTTTTGCTGGATGCTGTTTTATTTCTTCTCTGAAAACAAGTGTCGGTGTGTTCACAATACACATGGACAGACAGAGATACTTTGCCAGAGGTGATCCACAAGTTCATCTCCCTATGCTCTTCTTCCAAAGGGAAGAAAGCACAATGGAAAGCACTACTAGAAGAGACAGTCTTCCTGTCTTTCTTGTGTAGACACTAATATATATAATACTCAGACAATCTTAACCCATTTGTAGTTAATACCTAATAACTTACCTATCCAAGCTCCCAACTCTGGCAACTAGATATAGGAGACTTCCAATAGCAAGGCTGCCTAGCACAAAGAGCTTCTGTCTTAGCAACGCCTGCTGTTTGAATAGCATGGCCCTCCATCAATCTTCAGGACTTCTTCAGTCTACAGAGACAAGAACACATAAAACACTCATCAGAAAGCAATATGCAGGGTCATGTTCAGCCAGTTGTTGCAAGTGATTAAGCCATGGCAGCAATATCTTTTAAAACTTCAGGATAAGTAGTTAAAACGTTTTTGGTTTTTATTGTTTTTTTCTGTCCCGTGTGGTAACACCTGGCAATGTATCTGGCATAGGAAGTTAATTCTGGAGGTGACAGTTCAGCTACATTCATCATTAGCAGGTCTGTCTAGCAGCCAGACTGTGGGGTTTGAATATGTAGAGGCTTGGGTTGTAATAGGATCTTTTGCTAAGTAAATACATTTAGACTTTAAGCCCTTCAAAATCAGCCTGGGCTAGATTTCAACAGAGATTTAAATGCTCTGCTGCCAAGTGGAGCAGCAGCAATCAGGAGTTAGGCCTGCAGGTCCTCTGGATACAGTGTGTGGGGACCTGGTTTACTGTGCCTCTCTTCTTATTAGAATGTCAGCTGGAGAAAAATCTACATAATTGTCTTTCCTAACCTGTGCCAGCAAGTGCATGATGACAGATCTAGGAAGCATGTAGCTGGGATGCACACAAGGATGATTTTTGGACACCAGCACATCTTACCAGCCCTCCCTGTGCTGGGCATCAGCTTGGGCTGTTCTATGGAGAACATCTTAAGCACTTCATCTTCCTGACACTAGCCTTGACTGTCACTTCAAGATACAACAGCTCCAGTCTTGGAGCTCCTTACGAGCCAGGAGCAGCCTGCCTGCCTTAGTGCTAGCTGAATTTAGTGGTATGGATGCAGATTACTCCATATTGGCTTTCTTGAAGGGTGGTAGAATAGTCATTTCCAAGTACATTTGTTTTCCTCCTATAGAGAAAGGTCTTGTAAGATCATTTGGTCCCCTTTTGAGCTCTGAGTCTGACTGACTCTTTAATACACTTCTGGTGTAAGAATGACCACAACAACAATAAAAACTCCTCACACATCCAGATCATAGCTCAGGATAACCTATCATACAGGATAATCTATCCTACATGAAATATTGCTTTTTACATAGATTAAAGCATCCCTATAACAAGAATTCTTAGATAAGATCCTTATTGCAACAATAATCACATAAAACGCAGAGTAAAAGGGGCTTGCAATGTAAATAGAGAGGCAGAAGAACAATCATCAACCTTTAAAATATAAATGAGGAGCAAAAGTACACAGAGATTAAGTGATTTGTACAAGGTCACAGAGAAAACCTGTAGCACCAGTGGGATTCAGTGTGAAATGTCTGAATTCCTCTCTAGTACCTTAACTACATTATAGATCTCGGGAGTTTTTTGTGCAGGTTTGTTTTGTTTTGTTTGTTTTAATTGTGTGGGGTTTTGTTTTGTTTTGTTTTGTTATTTTGTTGGTATACTTTTTCTTAGCATCGAAAAAGAAACATAAAACTAACATCTAAGAGGAATTCTAAACACCGAGGAAGGAAGAAAATCTGTAGTTGAAGCCTAATTATTAAGTGATACTATATGGTGATGTGCTACTGCTATTAAAAAAAAAGTTATATAATTAAAAAAGAGGAAAGATAAGATGATGATGATGATGATCACAAATTTTCATAGATTTCCACTTCTAAATTCCTAAGTGCTGCTCTCTCTACATAAAATCATGGCTTCAGCATTACAACCGATTCTGCACTTGATCTTTCACAAGGCACATATACAGACAGCCCTCTCTACATGAAACTGAAGTGCTGCCCACATCTGCTCTCTTACTTGGGCTCTTGGAACCCAGTTAGGTCCTACCCGCAAGCCTCACTAAGGCTGTGGAGGTCATCAGACCATAATGGAATCAAATTAATGACAAGCTGTTTCCTGACAGAGATTTCACAAGATCTTATGACCTCAATATTAATGTTTGCAATAAGATTCAATGCAAAATATCCAGCCCAAACCCAAACCAGTTCCATTTGCTCTGTGTTTGCAAGTATCTGGGTACAGAAAACTTTTCCACAGGGGGGCAAGTATTAAACACTAGAGATGCATATTTAACATTGCTTATTTTCTTGTTCATTTTTTTTTTTTTTGTTCTCACTTTCAGCACCTAATTTGAAGTCATAGAATCATAGAATGGTAAGGTTGGAAGGGACCTCAAAAATCATCCAGTTCCAACCCCTTGCCATAGGCAGGGACACCTCCCACTAGCACAGGTCACTCAAGGCCTCCTCCAACCTGGCCTTGAACACCTCCAGGGAGGGAGCAGCCACACCCTCCCTGGGCAACCTGTGCCAGTGTCTCACCACCCTCACTGCAAACAACTTCCTCCTAACATCCACTTTCAATCTCCCCTCTGCCACTTCAAACCCATTGCCCCTTGTCCTGTCATTGCAAGCCCTTGTCGATAGCCCCTCCCCAGCCCTCCTATAGGCCCCCTTCAGAAGGAGTTTTATTCCAGAGAGATTGTGATGTCTATAATACTTTCCTCAGATGCTATATTTTTGTTCATGGAAAAAAAAAAAATTGTAGGGAAATAGTATCTTGGCTTCAGAAAAGGCTACACCTTACAATGGTTGCACTGGGATAGCTCTAAGTGACAGAAATGAGGAGTGAAGTAATGCCACTATTTAAATCATGGAGTTAATACAACCAGAATGTGGTTAAGGTGAACATCCCTCAGGCAGAAATGTTTTGGAGACTGAGATGCCAACACTTAAATGAAATGGAAAGAAGAAATGAAAAGGAACCAATGAAAATTCTGGGACATATTATAAGCTGTGCAATATTTTCTATAAGGAGTGCAGGCTTTTAAGTTTAACAAGGAGCTGGAAGGCAAGATAAAATGTAATTTGAAGTGACAACATTTTAGTAGTTATTTGAGGTAAATAAAGGTGTTTAAAATAATGTTGAATTCTGTCAGGGATGACAGCTCAATGGCATGCAAGCTACTGAGCAGTAGGAAGAGGGCAGGGAAAGCCACAGGCAGAACTTTGCCAGTAGATGGGTGCTGAGTGTGGAACTTTCCATCGAAAGAAATACCAGTGTACAGCTGCACTTTTCTGGTGGGCTTGCATCAGGAATATCTACCTTGAACAACCTGTGCGTGAACAAAGTCCCTCCATGACTGTGCAACAGAGTAATGCACAAAAAACCAAATCAAACCAACAACACAAAGAATTCACAACGTGGAAAGCACATTTCTAGAAATGAAAGTGTGTGCAAAGACATGCAGAGAAAAAACCTCCTTGTGCTTTGTGATTTCAGATACATGGCTGAACTAACTTAGATTATAGAATCACAGAATAAACCAGGTTGGGAAAACCCTTTTCAAGTCCAACCTATTATCCAACACCATCTAATCAACTAAACTATGGCACTAAGTGCCACATCCAGTTTCTTTTTAAACACTTCAAGGACAGTGACTCCACCACCTCCTGGGGCAATCACTCCTTCTGTGAGAACTTCTTCCTAAAGTCCAAACCTAAAACCTCCCCTGGCACAGCTTGAGGCTGTGTCCTCTCCTGTCACTGCCTGGGAGAAGAAACCAACCCCTACCTGGCTACAACCTCCTTACTGGTAAAGTTAAAAAAAGAAGCTTCATTTAGCACTAGAAAGGAGCCTTATCAGTGTATTGCTGTGAATACCTCACTCAGCCCCACTGTCCATGTTCCCATCTTTGCAGTTGAGAGAACTGGACTTATTGAGTGAATTACCAAGACAACATAGTGCAACTCTATAGAAGTCTTATGATAGTGCCAATTGAAAAAGAGATGGACTGTTCCTGACAAGGATAAAGGAAGATACTGCACATGCTGGCCAAATAATGTGAATTTCAGGTGAACTCCTGTAAAAGTTTTAAGTTTAAGTTAGGTCAAAGTCAAAGGAGAAAAGAGACTAAACAATACCAATAATGTCAATATTAATGATAAAAGCCTGCATTTGATAACAGCACAAATTATGTGGAAGCACTGAAAACAGAAGCTGTTGCTATGATCAACTAATTCAAACAAAGACAGCGTGAGACAAAAAAGATCTCCGGGAACTTGTTTGAAAATGATCAGAGGGAAATTTTTGGACACATGGAGCAGAGATGAGAAGATGCAATTGATAAATTGTAGCACGTGGCTGATGGTGGAGACAAGAAAGAAAGGCAACAAATAATCCTTTGATAAACAGACTGAAGAGATACAGTCTTGATGGAGTGGTGTGATTAAGCCCAGTGCTGTACAAACCACAGGTAAATATGCATGAAGGAGACTGGAATAATAATAAATGCAAAATGCAAGTTTAGTTGAATTTATCAGCTGGCATAGATTTTTCTTTTGTTTGATTCTGAGCACCAGCAGGGGTCATCTGTTGATCAACAAATATTTATCTTCATGCCGTAAAGAAAAAAGATCTTTGAGTTGATGTGGGATTTAGCTACAGGGACTGAGACAAGAAGTGAGGGAATTGATCGCTTGGGAAGTTTTTGTTTCTCTCGATTTTGCATTATGTTTCTTGGCTGCTAGCTACAGCTTCTTGCATTTGTCACTGTGAGTAAAATTAATAAAAATTAAGCAGTTGAACTTTTTCTGGGGTAGGGAGACACATGGTGCTTGGGAAAGGAGGGAATTTATCCCTCAAAATGTGTGCATTATCTCAATGTCTGGCTGGAATAGCTGATTATGTTTGGTCTTCTTTAGCCATCTCCTTCCTCCATCACTGGTGGAGGTCTAGGCTAGTGGCAAGGTAAAGGTATAGCCCTACTGTATTTTTTTCCCAGTACCCTTCACTTCAATGGCTTAATTGCCTAATGCACCATTTGGACAGCATTAGAACTAGAATAACCATGATAAAGCAGAACATTATTTTTCATTAGAAAGAGGATTTTTCTATAATAATAGCATTGAACAGCCTAAGAACAGGCAAAATTCTTCCCCTTTCTGACATAATAAAATAAATAGACAAAGGCAACTGAAAGCTTCGCAAAAAACAGTTTTCTGAGGGAGCAGGAAAGTGCTGAGCCTTCAGAAATGGAATTGGTATTTATTTTTATTTTAAATTTTACTTAATGGTTCCTATTTTCATAATCAAAAGGAAATCTAATTCTGGTGAATAGTGAGAGTGTTTTGACTTTTTCTCTCTAGCACAAGGATGAAATAAAATGAATGCCTCCTTGCTCAACTCAGCTTGTTAGGAGGAAGGAGCTATGTTCATGTGGGACAAGTCCCTCCTCATGATTCATATTGACTGAAAGAGAGGAGAAGAAAATGCCAGCAAAGCTGGCAGAAAACAGTAAATGATGCAGATAAACTCCAACATAAAGATTTC
>VWYK01114734.1:0-10645 GCA_013399775.1 Semnornis frantzii | reverse complement strand
AACACCTCCAGGGAGGGAGCAACCACAACCTCCCTGTGCAACATGTTCCAGTGTCTCACCACCCTCACTGTAGAGAACTTCCTCCTAACATCCAGTCTAAATCTCCCCTCTGCCAGTTTAAACCCATTGCCCCTTGTCCTTACAAGACCTTGTAAATAGTCCCTCCCCAGCCTTTGTATAGGCCCCCTTCAGATATTGGAAGGCTACTATAAGGTCTGGTGAAGGGTCTGGGGCAGAAGACCTATGAGGAACAGATGAGGGAGCTGAGATTGTCCAATTTGGAGAAGAGGAGACGTAGGGGAGACCTTAGTGATCTCTACAATTATCCGAAATGACGTTGTAGCCAGGTGGAGGTTGGTCTCCCCTCTCAGGCAACCAGTAACAGAACAAGAGAATGCAGTCTCAAGCTGTGCCACAGGAGGTTTAAACTGGATGTCAGGAAAAATTCTTCTCAGAAAGAGTGATTTACCTTTGGAATGGGCTGCCCACGGAGGTGATGGAGTCACAGTCCCTGGAAGTGTTTAAAACAAAGACTGGCTATGTCAGTGCCATAGTTTAATTGATTAGATGGTGTTGGGTGCTAGTTTGGACTTGATCCCAAAGGTCTTTTCCAACCTATTTAATTCTGTGATTCTGTGATTCAGTTGTAAGGAACAGCTGCCAGTACTTCTTGCCCAGGCTCCTCTGTGCTTTCATGTAGAAGTTCTGCTTCTTAGAGTAGATGCAGCATGAGATGGAGCCATCCCCAGAGCACTGTCTTGGGAGAAGAATGGTCTAGAAGACCTTATTCCTGTTCCCTTGTTCCCTTGCAGATGTTCTTGCATCTCATGTTTTCTTGTATGCAGTTCCCCATTTCCCAGCTTGCTCAAAACCAGAAGTGTCCTGGGGACAGTTCGACTATGTATGACTTCCTCCTCTTGTGCTTCAGTGAAGAGGAGGGAAGACATTTGTTTATCTGGGATTGATCTTAGCCTTGCCCTCCTCACCTTTACACCTTGAGCCACAGGCACACGTGCAAACTGGCGCATAGCTCTGCATAGTGCCTCTCACTGAAGGGGCTCTAGCTGTTGTCTGTGACTTGTGAGGGTTAATGCATTAAAGCTGACCAAGATATGAATGGGAGTTGTCTGAATCTCTAGAGCAAACTAAAACGAGTGACACGAGAAAAGCACTCATCCATTGTTGCCTGATGACAGAGAAGTTTTTAAAAATCAAACACTCTTGCATAGCCTGAGTGTGCACAGAGAAAAACCTAATTAATTATAGATAAGATGAATAAATAATTTAAATGTATCACTTATTTCTTCTTTATAGTTTAAGTCATGAAAAAATAATTTCAATTAGAAATTTCAGCTCAATCTGAAATGCAGAGAGGCATGATGGTTCAAGATGGATGTGAAGTTCTTTATGATGTTCCTTCAAAAATGTGAGCCTTTTTTTTTTTGTTGTTCCTCACTTGGGTGGTAAAAAAACAATTGCTGAGATGGGAACAAGAAAAGTTTCCTTTGATAGGGTAACAGAACATATTTTTAATTTATGAATTAATAAGTATGTTGTGTGCAATGTCCAATTTGTCAGAAAAAGTCTTGGTTCCCTTAGCATTCATGTTATATGCATGAAATAGTCACAGTTTGCCCCATTAATTATAATATCCTATTTCCTCAAGAGTAACGGAAGATGATTCATTCCTCTCCTCTGGCCCTAACTGGGTCCTCTGTATTACTGATGAGGTTTTTTTCCATTTATTTTTGACCTCAAGAAACTATTTATGTTGGTCTTGCATGTGATGGATGAAGTGGAACTGGGCAGATTAAGAGCGAGAGCAGGCTCATGTCTCCTGCTCTGTGATGCCACCTTGCATGCCGCTCTTAATTCTTAAACGTATGTGAACTCACTTTTCTCTACTAGAAGATCTTGAATCTTGAAAAATACGTCTGCTGTCTATAACTATGAAAATAATTCATTATGCTGGTATAGCTGATGCTGATTTAAAAAAAAATTCTTCTATCCCTGTGCCTTGCTTTTAATAATTTCAAACATACTATATTGCTCCAAAGATCTATGTCTTTATGCCTTTCTATTTATTTTGCTCAAGTTTAAAGAGGTATATGTAGTATTTGTATGCTGATGACCCTCTTCTCAAACATAAAATACAGCCTAATAGCTTCAAATTACTGCTTTCCATTTCAGTAAACAGCTGCTTTTTTTTCCCCTTTTTTTTTTAGTTTCTGCAGTGCAATTTTCCTGTTCACTGGAAACTATCACTGTAGTATATGGAAAATACATGTATGCTTACATCTGTGGGCAGCTGCAAGAGAGATGTACTGAACATGGTGTAAAACCAAGGTTTTATTAGAATTTGATTGGAATAATGCCAAGAGGAGACCAAAATTAGCAGGGACTGAATCAGAGCAGTAGTATCTGGTGGCCTTTATTGAACAGGAAGGTGTACGCAAATAAGATAACTTCATAGTTCCTAGGTATTTGTACAACTGTCTTGAGGGTTGTGAATGGGGCTCTGCAACCTGGAGAAGAGAAGGCTTCCAGGAGACCTTAGAGTAACCTTCCAGTATCTGAAGGGGGCCTACAGTAAGGCTGGGGAGGGACTATTGACAAGGTATCGCAATGACAGGACAAGGGGCAATGGGTTTAGACTGGCAGAGGGGAAGCTTTAGACTGGATGTTAGGAAGAAGTTGTTTGCAGTGAGGATGGTGAGACACTGGCACAGGTTGCCCAGGGAGGTTGTGGCTACTCCCTCCCCGGAGGTGTTCAAGACCAGGTTGGAGGAGGCCTTGAGTGACCTGTTCTAGTGGGAGGTGTCCCTGCCTATGGCAGGGGGTTGGAACTAGATGATCCTTGAGGTCCCTTCCAACCTTACCATTCTATGATTCTAATGATGAGCATATAGATATGTACTTCAGGTGAAATCTTAACACCAGATAAATAAGCAGTATTTTTTCCTCTTGCTTTCTAGAAGGCTGGAATAGCTCTTCTGATGTTTTCTATAGGGTAGGTGAGGGGATATATTTGGCCATTTTAATCTGTGTCTTTTTGTTTAAGATGACATTTAAAAAGTTGGGTAAAAGGTTCTGTAGACCATGCAATGATACACTGCTTTGATTAAATGAATCCTTCTCTAAGGAAAGAGTGATAGTCAATCTGAGATCAAAGCTAAAAGCTATTTAGGTGTCTGTCTATATATGACTACCCCCTTGCTAGGTGATTAAGTGGAAAGCTCTGTAGTCTGTTGACAACCAGCTATTATAGCCAGTGGGAACCAGAGAGCTGCTCAGCCCACCCTGAGGTAGATCTCAAGCTGAGGATTTCAGTTGCCTAAAACCTAAATGGTTAGAGTCCTTCTGAGTTCTGTGGCATACCCTATGTTGCCACAGGCAGCTGTCCTGGAAGGAATGTCCTCCTGCAGGTCCTGTAGTTATCTGTCAGCTCTATGTGGGTGTTTGATAAGGCACTTTTCTTTTTTTTTCTGACAAACTGATTCTTTCCTCGTCTCTCTCTCTCTCTTTCCCCCACCTGGAGGAGAGGCCAGCTACCTATCTCCACACACACACTAGAGAGCTAATTAAACCATGATGGTATGATGAATGCAGACTCTCGAATTTTGGTGTCTTAATCCCAGTTTGAACTGAAACTTCCAAAGAATAATACAGTTTTAAATATGTCTCTGATATCAGCAGACCCAAGGTAAATCTGAAAGACTTGGGTTGCTCCTAGCCTGCTCATGGGTATTGGAATCCATCTGAATCTGCACATTTTTCCTTAGATAACCAGAGGTCTTGTGTTAACTAACCATTTATATTCCACTTAAAACTTTTTTAATCTCCCATTCAGTGCTCCTGCAGGTGTTTTACCAGATCAGTTACCCTCTGCCTTCTGGGGATGGTAGTTTAGCAATAAGAGTGAATACCTCAACTGTTGGTTCTGTCCTGTATGGTCTTACCAAGCCTGTTTGGGTACTGAGGAGTTTCAGTATTTTTAAAATGGCTTTATGATAATTTTGCTGTAACTCTTAGAAACAAACAAACAGAAAACCCAACCCTTCATGCGACTTCTTTAAAACTTCCAATTTCCATTTGAATTAAATCTTTTGCTTGTCATTTTATGATACATGGAGGTTTTGATGCTCAGCAGGCCAGATGTGCATATCTATGTTTAATGATCTGATAAGCCTCTTCCACCTTCTTCTGTTCTGAATTTCCTGAGAAGAGCTCATGAGTATGCATTTCTGATGAAGCATTTGATGGAAAAGCATTGTGATTTTTTTTTTTTTTTAAATTTGACACCACCCCCCCCCATTCACAGTAAATTTTTGTGCAACTCTGGAAAGTGTAATTTTCATCTTATAAAAGAATCAGACAGGGAATAGGGGTGGAGGAGGGGGAACAAGGTTTTAGAATTAAATCAAGGCTAAAAGTGTACTGGAGGAGAAGTGTTAAAGAATAAAAGCTCTTTGCTGTTAGGCTTTCTTCCACTCTTATCTTCTCTATTGAGGTTTTTAATTCCAAAGGCTTGGTTTGTTACTTGGATGTCTGAGTTGGTAGTATTTTCCCAAGGCTCTATTACAGATTCATGGATCATGTGTTAATGATACAAATATTTTGTTTTGTGGGCTAATAAAACAAATATTACTTCTAGTAAGTTGCCCTCTACATTCATCTAGTTTAACATCTATTTTAATGTCCTCTGACAATCATAGTAGCCCCTGTTTACAGCTAGTGTATGAAAAGCTGCAAAAGGATGTCTTGAGAGCTAGTACCACTTCAGGTCATCTGTTCAGAGGCTGTGTACCAACAGGCTGAACTATGATACTGATTCCATTATACAATAAACTGAATGTGGAAGAGTTTTGCCCTCATAAGGTCTTGTAATGACAGGACAAGGGGCAATGGGTTTAAACTGGCAGAGGGAGGATTTAGACTGGGTGTTAGGAGGGAGTTCTTTGCAGTGAGGGTGGTGAGGCACTGGCACAGGTTGCCCAGGGAGGTTGTGGCTGCTCCCTTCCTGGAGGGGTTCAAGGCCAGGTTGGATGATGCCTTGAGTGACCTGTTCTAGTGGGAGGTGTTCCTGCCTACGGCAGGGGGTTGGAACTAGATGATCTTTGAGGTCCTTTTCAGCCTTATCATTCTATGATATAATAATTCTTTTGATGGCATGACAGGAAGAGTTGATTGGTTGCTGGTTTTGTGCTTGTTGATTTTAATTTTTTTTTTTTTTCTGATGAAGGAAAATAAAGGAGATAGAAATCTTTATTGAAAGATAACTTTATATTGGATACAAAACATGCAGTTGAACTCTTTGGTAGGAATTTGCAGCCCTAGTGATCATCCCCATCACAGCACTGGCCTCTTCACTCCTGAGTTCAATAATAATTTCTGATTAGCTCAATTTGAAAATGAGCTTCAGGTGGTAATTTACATAAACTAATACTCCTAGTTTTGCAAATCTTGTCAAGTGCTCCTAACATGGTGAGTCACCAAGTGGAATATTTCAAAGTACCTTGTGACCTGTCATTTGTAGCTGCATATTGAAATCTTACCATTAATAAGAAATGCACTCAAACTGCTAGATTTCATAGGAGAATCTTCCAACAGACTGAAAGAGAAACAACAGTGCTGGTTGCACTGAGATACATTACAGGATGGCAAATAAGAAAAAAATCCAGGGATTTTTTTTCTCTCCCAATTGGACTTGAAGAAGTAGCTTCAAAATGAGGATAGAAAAAGAAAACAAAGTTATGAGGAGAGTGTGCAAACAGAATAGTCTAGGCCAATTTTTTTTATATTAAAAATATTAAATGCTGTGGATAAAATAACAACGAATGAATGTTTGACTAAATTAAATCAAAGCACTTGGGAAGCTGGGGGCGGACATAGAAATAAACAGATTTCAGATGTTCAGGAAAAAAAATTACCTACTAGAACATTTTACCTTTTTGTTGTCTTATCTGTTTAGTGTAGTTCAAGAGCTGTATAAAGAAAGTCTCGAATGATTGGAGATATTGCAGACTGTTTGTTGAAGTCTATACCCAAATTATAATTTCCATCCCCATTATCGTTGTGTTTTAGTTTGAGGTTTTGTTGTTGTGTGGGGTTTTTTTTGGTTGTTGGTTGGGGTTTTTTAGATTGACTGGGGTGTTTTTGGGGTGCATGTGTTTTCAGTTTTATGGGGAAGGTTTGTTGGTTGGTTGGATGGCTTTCTTTTGTGATGAGAGGACGAGGGGCAATGGGTTTAAACTGGCAGAGGGGAGATTTAGACTAGATGTTAGGAGGAAGTTCTTTACAGTGAGGGTGGTAAGACACTGGCACAGGTTGCCCAGGGAGGTTGTGGCTGCTCCCTCGCTGGACGTGTTCAAGGCCAGGTTGGAGGAGGCCTTGAGTGACCTGTGCTAGTGGGAGGTATCCCTACCTATGGCAGAGGGTTGGAACTAGATTATCTTTGAGGTCCCTTCCAACCTTACCATTCTATGCCATTCTATGATTCTCTTAAAGCCATGTTTATGGAGATGCAAGATGACCTCTGAGTAATATGGTAAACGTGTGCTGAATTAGACTTTTCCCGAAGCAGTGAAGGTGGATATTCCCTGTAGTGGTTCCATCCCAGGGAGTGATTGGACTAAAGGAAGGGAGCTGACTGCTGATAGGAAGACAGATAGTATTATTGCTCAGAGGAAAAACTCTATAAATTATAGCCAACATTTTTCTTCATGCTCCCTTGAGAAATAGGTTCTTATCTGCTAAGTGTTACCTAAGGTTGGTCTGTTAGTTCTCCTGTTCTTCACCTCAGGCCCTCAAGACTCATAAATGCTTGGTCGTTTTTTGCTGTTCTGGCTTGGATCTTTTCCATTGGCAGTGTACAGAGCTCCTAATGCCTCTTTAGTAATTTTATTCACAGCTTTGATGTGAGGCTGTTACATGTCAGGCACATTTCCAGCAAACAGTTGTGCAGGTTCTAGCTGCAGTCTAGGAGACCATTTTATGTTGATTTGTGTACTACTGCATAGTCAGAAATAAGTTCAGCATAGGCCATATGCCATTGACCTTTTGGGATCTTCGAGGTGAAATGCATTCATTGTCCATTCATTCCCTTTTGTTTGTCTTTTGCTTCGTTTTCCTTCAGAGAACTGTACCAGCATACCTATGGTTTAGTTTTGGTAGAGAAATGTTTGCCTGGATCTAGGTTACTTGATACCCTGAATATCATGGACTGTGTCCCCATGTTGGAGTCAGCGCCCTGGAGTCAAGACACAATACCAATATGATTTTAGGTCTTGCTCTGTTTATTGAATCTGAACATGCATTTATATCCCTTTCAAACAGACGGTACAGGCCAGCCCATTACAAAAGTAATTGGTCCAAATCAGTTAAAGTACAAGCTGTTGCCCCAACCAGCTGGCTCAAATTGCCCAGATAAAAACTCTAATGGAATGCTCTAATTGGTGTCAGAACACCTCTGGTTTTTGCTTTGCATCTTCCTCTTGTTTTGCATTCCTACTGGGGCCTGCTTTTGCAGGTGGTGTCCTTGGCCCTTCAGCATGCAGACTGAGAAACTTCAGCTTACAATTTTGCAGTTAGTTAACTTGGATTTGCTCACATATCCAGCTAATACAGAATATTTCCCTACCTCCCCACTCTCAAAATATTTTCTCCTTGCGCTTACTGAATTTAAAAATGGGTCCTTTAGTTTGAATTAACCATAGAAGTTAGCTTTTGTGTGGTTGTTTCACTGGCAATGCAGGTGTCACGTACTTGTGTAGTATTTGTGAGAATGCAAAATGGGAGACACTTCCAATTTCTTCAGCTCCAGCCCTCTGTGCCAGCAGGCAACTGGGGCATTATCATGTAATCTTCCTCTTGGGTTTACTGGTTGAGTTCTTTGTCCCTGTTAGTTGTATGGAGAAAACTTTCTTTATTTTGGCTTAAAAATGGTCTTCCAATTTCCATTCCAAATGTTTTGACAGCCAGCTTTGTTCGTCTAGCAACATCATACTTGAACTTAAACTTATCTCTTCTCCTTCTTCAGCATGCACCTCTCTGATGTAATTATGCTGGGAGAAGGACAGTATTTATATTTCCCCATTGACTTCGGTGCATTAGAAATCAGATACAAACACAACAGAACAAAATTAAACCAGTTTCATTCCAAAGAGTATCATAGAGTAAAAAAATGAATCACTGAATGTTATATTTTAGCTCTGTGTGGGATGCCTGTCACCTTTTGACACTTCATTTAATTTTGTTAAAAATGATGCTAAAATATACATGAGAATTGTTTGATTAAGCCACTGTTCTCTGCCTTCTTTCAACCATGCTTGAAAAAAGAATTGAATCCTTTTTTTGTGTGTTAGTAACAATTAACATCCCTTTTTGAACAGCTGTTTCAAAATGCAAGGGCAAACACTCATTTCATTTAGTAATATCTCAATGCAGTGGTTTGGTTCAGAAAGACATGTGTCAGCGCACTTATAATGATTCCAAAGCTTATTCTGGCATTTGGGCTCACCTTTTTAGTGCAGGAGTGAATACATAACCTCAGGAAATAGGGTGGAAAATCTGCCTGTATCACTGTATCATCTGACATTCTAATCACATAGGCATTTCATCAGGGCATGTTAAGGTGATAGTTGATTTTTACCCTAAAATATTTCCAGTTTTATATTAGTTCCCTTATCACCCTTCTACTAATTTGTAGTTCCACTCTCCCTGATACAGCCATTTGTCGTACACTGAGAGAACCTTTAGCAACCTCTGCCTGCCACCTTCTTGCATATTCTAAAGGGCGCAGATGCCCCGGGAGTCTGTGGAGATGTTCTTGAAGACAAAAAATTATGTCTTGAAATGATGTCATAAAATTATCACCCCAAACAGTCCTGCTAAGATCATTTTACATCTTGGAAACATGCTGCCATTATCCTTCGTTCTCCTGTGTCTCAACTTCAGTTTTAAAATAGCAGTAAATGTTACATTAACATCTCCTTAAAATCAATCCTAAATGTATGTGTTCATCAGGGTAAAATACAGTACCCTAAAACACTGCAGACACTGAGCATTAACATCAGGAAAAAAAATGTATAAGATCTACTTAAATGAACATTTTAAGTTGCAATATTCTTTTAAGACAAGTCACTGGTGTATTTTTTTTCCTTGTGTTTTGTAACTCCAGAAATTTTCATTAAACTGAAGCTAATTTTTTGATAAATTTTGCTATTTTGTTACTTAAAGATCAGTGAAACTTGGAGATTCAAAGTAATGGACATTCTTAAAACTCTCCATTAAGATGTTGGTATAACATACACTCATTATAACACTTATCCTACCTTCACAGAGCAACGTTTTAATGGTATAACTAACATTTTTTGGTGTGTATGGTATCTAACATATCTTCCAACCTCTGTATGTAAACTGAATATTTTTCCTTTGTCTATATGGATATTTCTGATGATATGTGTGATTCTGGTTGACCTATATACATATCCTTCTCCCTGCTGATCAAATTTCTGTCACTGTACATCTGCCCTGCTCATCTGTGGGCCTGTACTTTGCTGGGATTGCCTGTGGAGTTTAAAGGCACCACTAAAGCATATGTTTTTAAGGCTGCCTAGTTCTTTGTTTTAGATAGACATGCAGTTAGCCTGGAGGAAGGAAGACTCTCCAATGGTCAATGAGGATTGGGTTAGAAATCATTTGGGTAAACTGTACATGCACAAATCCATGGGCCCTGATGGGATGCATTTGTGAGTGCTAAGAGAACTGGCTGATGTTGCTGGTGGTGTTGCTGCTGTACCACTATTCATCGGTTTTTAAAGGGCAAGGAGGATGGGTGAGGTGCCTGATGGCTGGAGGAAAGCCTACATCACTCCAGTCTTCATAAACAGCAACAGGAAATTACAGATTATCACCCTCACCTCCGTTGCTGAGAAGATGATGCAGCAGCTGATTCTGGAGGTTCTCTTTAAGCACATGGAAGAAAAGAACGTTATCAGAAATAGCTAGCATGGATTTACCAAGGGCCAATCATGTTGAACTAATCTGGTAACCTTGTATGACAGTGTGAATGAATGGCTAGATGAAGTGAGAGCGGTGGAGGTTGTCTACCTTGACTTCAGCAAGGCTTTTGACACTGTCTCCAATAATGTCCTTGTAGGTAAACTCAGGAAGTGTGGATTAGAAGACTGAACCATGACATGTGTTGAGAACTGGCTAAAGAGTAGAGATCAGAGGGTTGTAATCAGTGACAAGAGTTCAGCTGGGGGCCTGTAGCTAGTGGAGTTCCCAGGCATCAGTACTGGGTTCAGTCTTGTTCTGTATTTTCATCAACAACGTGGATGAAGGGACAGAGTGTACCTTCAGAGTGTATCCTCAGCACATTTGCTGATGATATGAAACTGTGAGCATTGGATTGAACATTGCAAGGCTGTGCTGCCACTCAGCAGGATCTAGACAGGCTGAAGAGCTAGGGTAAGTGGAACCTAGTGAGGTTCAACAAGGTTAAGTGCAGAGTCTTGCATCTGGGGAAGAATATCATGTACCAGTACAAATTAGGGATTGGACTACTGGAGAGCAGCTCCATGAAGAAGAATCTTGGAGTTTTGGTGGACAAGAAATTTTCCACAGGACAGCAATGTACCCT